>JAVQJD010092419.1:0-27619 GCA_036023655.1 Nannoperca australis
CTTTGAGATATGATGGTGCCTGACCATTGAGCGCTTTGAATGTGAGGAGAAGGATCTTAAATTCTATTCTGCATTTTACAGGGAGCCAGTGTAGAGAAGCTTATACTGGAGAAATATGATCCCCCTTCCTGGTTCTTGTCAGTAAACGTGCTGCAGCGTTCTGGATCAGCTGGAGAGTCTTAAGGGACTTATTGGTGCAGCCCGATAATATGGAATATCAATAATCCAGCCTAGACGTAACAAATGCATGGACTAGTTTTTCTGCATCTGCTTGAGACAGGATGTGCCTGATTTTTGCAATGTTACGTAGGTGAAAGAAGGCAGTCCTTGAAATTTGCTTTCAAGCATAAATAAAGGGAGCCAAGTATAGTCTCATTTTTGAGTCAGTGTGCCTTCATTACATTACATTTAGCAGACACTTTTATCCAAAGCATTTTCCAAATCAGGAGCAACTGAGGGTTCAGTGTCTTGCTCAAGGACACTTCAACACATGGAAAGGAGGAGTTGGGGATCGAACTGCCAACCCTACAATTGATGGACAACCTGCCCTACCTCCTGCACCACAGCCGTCAAGTTTGAAGTGAACATATTCTTCCTCTTCTAGGTTACAAAATGCAGATTGAGATCACAGTGCATACTACCACCTACTTCCCAGAGTGCAGGAGATTTCAATAGAACACATAACATTTCATTTAGATTCTTTTTCTCTTTCCGTTTATTTCTTAGGGACAGTGCATATCAATGAAGCCAGGAGACTAGTTTTCATCCCTGGCTAGGTGTGAAGTTGGCAGCAGATTATAATAACCTTTTTTGAAAAATCCAGATATTTGAAGTCATTTTTATACCTTCAATTTTAAGGAAAAAAAATATTAATTTAAACTTCAGTATCTATCCCTAGTGTTTTACTTTGCTTTCATTAGGATCCAACTATCCTGTGTTTTCTCTTTTAGTTACCTGCCTCTTAGGATGTATCTACAAAGGGTCTGCTGCACTGTGCAGTAGCACACACTGTTACTACCATTGGCACTGTTAGACTGTTTGCCAAACACAGAGAGCCAGCAGTCTCTGGTGTTAGTTCAGGGGAAGCTATGAATGCTGCTGAGAGACAGCCAGGATCCTCTGTTGATCACAAAGCATTTACACAACAAATACACCAACTTGCTCTTAATCATATCAATATGCCTGTTGCTAAGGCTGTGCCAGTCCACAGTACATCTGAGACTACAGTGATCAAAGAAAACATACGTGGGGCTTACAGGAGTACACATTTTTTTAACCAAAATAATATCAAAATCATGGCTGTGGACACTTTTCTGACAGGAGATACATTCTAACATCTCACCAATATTTATCGAACCTGATGACCGAAACCGGTGACAGTATAGACAGTAGTCATGCACTGAGGGTGCAGTAGAATAATACATTCCTTGCTAATGTAAAATGAAGGACTATGCGGAGGCTGCTAGAAGAAATGCAAGAATAGCATAAAATACTGGGGCTTGTCTGTTTTTGTCAGAAAAGTAGAACAATAACAAGGCTCAGGGAGGCTGAAGATAACAAGATAATAATTTGAACAGGGGCAGATCATGGGAATGCACCTGATAAATGTATTGGTTATACATGTAGATTCTGAAAGTGACTTTTAACAGAAGGTTACAGGTTAAAAGCGTAGCAAAGAGTAATTACACAGACACTGTGGATGCATGCTAATGACGGGGGCACAGGGCAGCTCACTCAAATTTCCACAGTTCCAAGATATAATCCATTATTTAGGTAGAGTACCTTCTTCTTTCATCTGGAGCATCAGAAACCTTTCTTGGAGCTTCATAAGTTTTCCTCCAGGCTCCTGGTTGCTGTAGCTACTTTGTCTCTACGGTTGCTCCCCTCAGCTCTGGAAAACCAGAGTCATGTAGAGATCTATCTGAAGTCTGCGTCAATCATGTGACCTTCAAGCATTTTGAACTTCTGTTGACGTGACTTTCTCTCTCTACATGGCTCTGGTTCTACTATTGGAGCTCCACACACACCAGATTTATAAACTCAAGTATACTGTGAAGTACTGAGAGATGTACCTGGCGGTGTTTAGCTTAATCAGCATTGTGTGAACTCACCTGGCAATGTAACAGACATTCATTTATATGGAAAAATCCTGCACTCAATCTTTAAAGTAAGGCTAAGTGATAGTTACAAGACACCAGCCTCCTCTAAAATTTAAATGAAGCCAACTTGTGGCCTTCCGGTTCAAATTATGGAAAGTGGCCTAATTGGAGTTAGTTTAGTTATAGTTTAGGGGGTGAGCCAGTCAAAACAGAGCCCACTTGTGATCTTCAAATTTGATTTATGTGGATCTGCTTCCAAAACAAATCATAGGATTTTGGATCATGTGATATCTCTTCATATACAGTATAACCTTTATCTTGTTGTACAAGTCATTGAAAATGATATATTTCATTAATATCTGAAAAATACTGCCATTGAATTGCACAGTACTAACCTAAGCTGTGTGGCAGTGGGGAAGGCAGGCTGGGCTGTAAGAACGAACCACTGCAGAGATCCTACAGCAGCTTTGATCCAGCCAGATATAAAGAGGAGTGCTGAAGTACATTCAGCTCAATACACTATTGATCTGGGGGGTGAGCACGGGGGGGCTGATATATGCTCTTATTAGCAGCTCCCTACATCTTTCTGGAACATGGTAGAGGTCTGGCCTGGCCTACAGGACCTAAATCCACAATCGTATACATGTCCTGTTGCTGGTAAATCTACACTACTTTACTGCAGGCAAATCAACTATTGCAGGTCAATCTACTCAGATTTAGTTTACTAATGACAATTTGGTGATTTAGCAGAACAACTAAATGAAACTCTTGGCTGTTAAATTGATTCTTGTATGGCGGTATCTTTGCCATTTAATCTCAGCAAAAGATAACACTACTCTGTATAATTAGGATGTTTAAAAGAAATCAGAAGTGGGCTGTGGCTTTTTTCTGCTCACAAAAGTATTTTTTCAACTAAACAATTGGAAGCGAGCCTCTCCTCCTCCTCATCTCATTCATAATCACGGCATGTGTTCAGACCTTCTGTTGCACCTCTTTCCTTTTCCTCTTCTTCTCGTAGTCACCCACTTACAGTCCAACTTCCCCCACCACCACAGAGCATCTGCACCAGCCTTGGTTGTGCCGTCCATGGAGCCTCAGTCTGCTCCAAAACGTTCTAATCTAATGAATTATCTTCATCTCATATTCATGCAGAGAAGTCTCTCTTAGTTGAATCTAGTTAACCTTGTGTAGCTGGGCAGCTGTAGGGTGTAAATGGCAGGCAGCTGGTGAACAAAGCTGTCTGAAGCTCCCAGTGAAACATTTAAGAAAATCCAATTGATGTTTTAAGCTCATTGTGTTAAAATTCCTGAATCAGGACCTGCAGGATTCAGAGCTGTGAAGCAGCTCATCCTGTTACTCTGTGGAGAGATGTGTGCAGAGCTGTCAACAGTATCGGTCATCTGTCAGTTTGGCATTGTTACATAACTATCAACAAATATAACGCCACTTTCATGTCTTGTTAAATATTATGTAGACCACAAACACATTACATTACATTACATTTAGGCATTTAGCAGACTTCCAGCGACTTCCAAAATAAGAGCTTTACATCAAGTGCATAGAACCATGATTGAAAAGAACAAGACGTCTCATCAGACTTGTAAGGGCTGGTAATGAATCGCAAGTGCTATAAGCAGGTGAATAGCTGCCAATGGCAGAATCAGAAGAATTTACTATTCTTAGTCCATTATGTAAAAGTGACACAAGAATGTCATCGCAGTCTACAGTGTTCCTCTCTTTCCATTGATGGACAGACACTCAAAACACACGCAAGAAGTGATATCTCAGTGACTTTTTCCAGCGTTGTCTCTGTTGACAGGAAGACGAGGACCGTGACCATAACAACACTGACGGAGCACAACACACTTTCACCTTCGCAGATTCTTTCTAGTTAAACTTAAGGACACACTGGTGAATCTACTTTGGAGACAACCTGAGGACAAAATAAAAAACAAAATCTCACTTCCTCTCCAAACACCTCATTCACCTTGTGTCACCTTCATCATCTGTGACATTCTCAAGATTATTTCCAGGACTGATGCTCTAATCCCATTGTCTTCCTCACCACACAGGAGGATGTGTGTAAGGGGGGAAACAAAAGACGAACAAGTTGTTTGACAAGGCCGGCTCTATTGTTCTGTCATGGTTTGGTACAATACGGCTCCGTATCGTAGGAACCCTTAGACAATAAGGCTTTGTTGGAGAAGATCTTTTTTTCTCCTGCTGATGAATATGTTCATTATGATGTAAGTAGCAGTAAGCTCTGCATGTAGTTTCCAGTCCTGACTACATATTAGTGTGGAACACAGGCCAACATATGGTCCCTGTGATTCTGCCTCTGCTGCACTGTATGATTAGACTTAATGACTTGCAGATGTGCGTAATTGTCTTTTTTTTGTGGGTTTAAGCATGTTCTTCTATATTAACCCAGTAGGAGCCAGAGGCTTGTCAGCATACCAGGATTGTGTGTGTGTGTGTGTGTGTGTGTGTGTGTGTGTGTGTGTGTGTGTGTGTATGACTTAACAGTTGGCAGTTTTAGACTTCATATTAGTGTAATGAGGTGATTTTGGCTGGTCACGTACTGTATGTAAGGGTCTGCTTTAGTGAGGGTTGAGAAGTAAAGAACTGAAATTTAGTACAGATCATATGTTCTGTCATCGTATAAACTGATAACAAAACATTCGGCACTTAACAGTTAAGTGCTGTGTAAAAAACTGAATTGTTTGAGTTCAATTTGTCAAATCAATTGGATTTGGATGAGAAATAAGCTTACAACATGAATGTATTTATAAGAAATGCTGGAATTTAATTCATGAAAGGGCTGTAAATTAGATTAAAACATTTAAATAGTGCCAATATCCAGATAATAAAATCAGAATTTGAAAATACCACCAGCATAACATTTTTTTGACTAAATGTTTTGTTGTGCTCATCACAAAAAAGATTTTTTATTCTATTTTATAAACTAAGGTAATTTATGTTTTCTTCCAGTAGGGAAGGACAACTTGTCCAAGCATGGGGACATAAAGCCTGATTGAAAATCAGTATAAACTGATCTGCTTTGTTTGGGCGAGTGGATAGTATGGAGATTACTGGGATTGAGTGGAGAGAGCAAATCCCCTGCTGGATTTGTGGTCTACTTCACCAGGGTACTGATCTGCTTTTAAAAAATCTGGATATTTTTATATAAAATTTGTAAAAAACTAACAAACAAAAAAAAAAGCTTTAGGTTTGGGTTACAGTTAATGCTTGTTTACAGGTAAGACTTTCAATTAGGGAGCAGTTAGATTTAGCTTTAGCTCAGGGTAGAGAATGAGAGTACTTCAGTCCGTGAGTCTACATAAGTAGAGCAGCACAGAATCGTACATGGGTTTGCATGTGTGTCCCTCTGTTGTTTACTCGGGTCTCTGATCGGGGTCGGAGGTTAATATTCTCTCTCTCACCAAAAAAAAAAAAGAAGCAACTTATAGCTAATTAATGTTCACAGAGAAAAGACACCCACACAGTATCCACTGTCCTCTCTTCACCTCTTTTACCTCTGTTGTCCTGTCTGCTTCTAATTGGACTTCTCGGCCTCTTTCTGGCGCTGAGAGTAAGATCCTGAGGAGAATCTGTTTTGATAATAAAACCTCAATCAATTCCCACCGCTGTGTCAAGCGAGCGTAATAGACGCAGTGGAGGGAATTGCTTCATCTTGTGTTTGTGTGAGAGATGTTGTGTGTTTATGAGCGAGAGGGCGTGGAGTGAGAGCTTGTGAGTTGTACAGTGCAATAAGCAGGCTTTATGGGTTGGGGGTAATGAGATGGTGCGTAGGTGTCTAATCAGATAACCTGTCTGAAATGATCAATGATTAAATATCAATTAGGATAAAGTGAATAATCTGGAGATTGGTTTAAAGCAGCGTGCCGACTCACAGAGTCCTGGTTCTATTTTCTTGCCCACTCCACTTTGCCACAGCATTTTTACAAATATGCCATCCGCTAATGCGTATTGAGCATATTTCTGTCTGTGTGTGTGTGTGTGTGTGTGTGTGTGTGTGTGTGTGTGTTTCCTGGCGGCTGACAGATGCACATGTGTATGTACACGTATGCAGCTGCTGTGTTTGGTTTCTTGTCGGTATTGAGTCCTGAAGGTTATAGAGCACATTCTTCCATCCCTTCATGGTTGTTATGGAAACAGCAAAAGGGAAGCAGAATGTAAAACTGTGTTTTGAAAAGGACCTTTAATCGACCATGGGCTCCTAGCAGTAATCATACCGTGTTTTACTAAAGTCTTTCCCAAGATTTCTTTTTTCTTCTTTGGGGGGCAGAAATTTGGCTAATATCCAGAAAGACCTCACAAAAGGCGGTGAGTGTTTTGGTGCCAACCGGTCTCTGTGCAACATCCTCACCTAGGTGGGTGTTGTGTAGCAATGTGAAACATGTTGAGCATGTGGAAAAATGTTGTATCCTAAACCGACTCATTTGTTTTTATAGCTCTGCTGTGTCAGAGTGCCTGTGCCACCTTGTAGGCGGCATACTGGGCTGGTTAGGCCTTTAGTGTTCTATAAGACCTGGGGCTTTAAACCAGACAGTGTGGAGTCAACTCTGCAGAAGTAAATGATTCAGAATTGTAGGAACAATCTTAATGATTGACACAATAACTGACAAAAGCCTTGTGTTACGTGCTTGCTTTGATCTTCTTGCTACATATCTAGGTCCTTGTGTAGCTTTATTCTTTATTTGGACTTCAGTTAGCTTAAACAAAGTGGTTGTTAGTTCTCTGGTGTCTACATAAAATCACATGGCAGCAATGGAGCAACAAAGTCGGTTATCTAACAAAGTTATCTAATTTTGCAAATCACATAGCCTCAGTATGCACAGTAACAAAAGACGAAAACAAACTGAATAAAACAAGAAAAGAAAAGGGGTGTATAATGTAAAAAGTCCAAAATCCAGCTTTATAAGGCAAAATCTACCATGAAACAATCAAACACTGTTTTGGCTCATGTTATTACTCAGTGGCATAAATGTATTTTTCCCAGAGTTTAATGTGACAGGTGGTTATTTTGAAAAATATCCAGCTCAGCCACAAAGACGTTTAAATGAGGTTTAAAAGGCATCCGTGGTAAACGTCAGCTTTTTATGTCAGTCTTTCTTATCACACAGAAACAGTTTCTTTGTAAACTCTTATTTCTGCAACATTTCAGAGTCGCACTGGGGGAAAGTCACTGTCGCACAAGCTTTCTTCTCTGTCAGCACCGTCTGTAGGCCAGGATTAAATGCAACGGGTAGAGAAGAGGTCAGTAGCCTCAGTCAAAAGAAGTAAATAACATGCTGACTGCACTGAACATCAGAGACGTTACACACAGAAGTGTAACTGTGTCACTGAGTGTGGATTTTTTGTCTTTTTAGACGCCAAGACTAAATTCCATCCTTGTCTCCTCAAAGTATCAGTTTGTCACTTTGAAAATAGATTTTGTGTGACAGAGTCATGTTTTGTAATAGTCATGCGATCTTTCTCATTTGTGTTTGAGGTTGTGGTGAGGTGTGAATCTTTTGAAAACGTGGGTGAAAGCAGTGTTTTGATTGATCAGATTAGAGTGACGTGATAAAATATTAAGGAAAAAAAAAAACTGGACAATCTGAGAGCAACACGGGAAGCCCAAGTGTCAGAAAAATACTTGCAATGTGTCTAAACATGTTTTCTGGAGAGGTGTGAGGTGATAAATGGACTCTATTTTCAGAATCGGTTTGTTTGGCGGGAAGGAGGGACTCAATGAGAGCAGCAGGACACCCAGCTGGTGGAGTGTCGCTGTGTTTCTGCTTTACATCCCCTCATCAGTGGACTGACAGAGTGTGTGAACAGCCTTCCTTCTCATCTGATTCTGCCTTTCCTTTCTGCCACGCGGTATAGATCCGATTGTTGTAATTTCCCGCGAGTTGAAGCCACGAATGCACGCACACACGCTATAAATTGGCTAATGAAATGTAACAGTATGTCTGCCACACCCCTCTCCTATATGGCGTGAGGTGTAACCATGGTAACTCATGAGCTGGAGGCTCCTTTTGGTGGTTTATTGATAGGTACTATATTGAAGGTCAGTCAGGATGGGAAAAGACAGATTTAAAGGTGAGAAAGACGGACTGGCAGAGGGATGTTGCATCTGTGATCCAGCTGGAGTCCAGTTTGTATCAGATGAGTCACTGCTCAGTCTGCATCGCTGCATGAGAGGAGCTCTCAAACTGGCTTTGAGGCTTGTGAACATGTTGTCATTCCGTCTCTGCAATCGATAAGAATCTATTGACACGAACACGACAGATGGCAACATCAGTAGTGTTGAAGGTAGTTTTTCTGTCTTCAGGTGACTGTGTAACATCCTCAACCATAATTTTGCCTAAAATGTGTTTGTCAATACATTCATTACATGCTTTCTAGGCGGTAAATTTATTTAATTTGTTGTTTCTCATTACCCGCTGGGCCCCATGCAAGAACATTTCTGTCAGCTTATCCTAAACCCTCTCTGACTTTCTGTGAGGCGTACTCCTTCTTGTGTTTCCTAGTCAGATTCAGTAATCTCTCTTAAGTGGACGAACATGCTGTGAGTTGCTTGTTTCAGCCTGATGTGTGCCACCTGTTCACGAGGAAGTGCCCACACATATGATGACAGTCACCTCCCTCAAGTGTATGATCTTAAACTGTTGCCGCCAACAACTACTGTAATGTTGCTGCGCTGAAATACGCCAGTAAAATCCTAAAATCAAAAGAAAATACAACCTCAGTAAATTGGAAAGCCATGATGATGATATGGTGAACAGAATATGTGTTAACTCAGTTATATATTTAGTGTATTTCAGTATCATGTTTAAAGTCCAAATTCATTCAGATTAAGGTTTTATCATTTTAGGTCAGAACAGTGTTTTTCCCCCCGCGGAGGGTCAGACTCCGCTCTGTATGTGACAAAGCAACCGGTAAGACCTGTATGAAAGAACAAATCGGTTGCTTCTTGAGATCTTCTTGCATGAGGCATAGGCACAATATTGCATATTGTATTTTGTACTAGATTGTGTGGCCAACGGTATGTGGACACTCATGTTCAGGTGCTTTTGTGTACTTTTGCTCTCAGGCTGTTTTTAATGGTTTGGGCAAGGTTTGATTAACATCCTGTTCCAACATGTTCCCCTGTGCATGAAGTCAGGTCCCTAAAGAAATGGTTTTCCCAGTCTGTTGTGGCAGAACCTGCACAGAGCTTTGACCTCAACCCCATCCAACAAGCCGGACTGTATCGCCCAACATCAGTGCCCTGCCTCATTAATGCTCCCAGTCCAAAATCTTGTGGAAAGCCTTCGCAGAAGATCGAGTGTGTTGCAGCAGCAGATTAACGCCTGTCAACATTAACATTTGGGTGTAATCGTTCCAGTGTCCACTTCCTTTTGGTGACATAGTGCAGGCTGCCCCTTCTGCTCTGTTAATAAATAAAACAAGAACTGGCCGCACCTCAAGGTTTTGCTTTCAAAGTATGGATTGTTAATATTGATGAGGTTCATAGACATGAACTCACATTTGGAAGACTGCATCTGTTTTCTGTTTGTGAGAACTGTCGTCATTGACTGGGGATAGATGCAGAGTGAATAAATAATTGATATGCAGTTTTTTTTCCTTTTAAATTTGTTGGGCTATGTGAGTGTTGCCAGAATGCTGAACATTTTTAATTAGCAGTTTTTTTCTATCTGAGGTGCTCGAGGTTGAATGAGGATAAATCCTGAATAATTGGAAAATAAAACCTGGAGGAATTTTAGAAATGTCAGATTGTTAAACTCCATTAATCTGAGACGGAATCAGAAGGGAAGAGAAATATGTGATGCAAGTCATGAAAACAATGTTAAGAATTGTACACAGCCCCTTTTTAAAAAGGTGTAATGCTGACGCCTAGAGACATAGGAAAGGCAAAAACATGGACATGCACTAATAAGGAAAGTTGAATGTGATAACATGAAAAGAAAAAACAGAAAGAAATGAGACATAATCCATTTTGACCCCCTCCACGCCATCACCCACACTCTGCAGCTTTTTTCTTTTTTTCTGTTCATTTTAAAAAAGAACCTCAGGGTGTTATATTTACACTCTCTCACTCTCTTTGCACCTGTCCTTCTCCATCTCACTCTCTCTCACTCTTTTCTTGGTATGTAAGTAGTTTTCATGGAAGAAGAGGAGGAGCATGTTGATGGGAAAATTGCAGATTCTCCATTTGTCTGTCTGTGGGTGGTTTTTGGTGGAGTTTCTGGAAGAACAAAAGCAAGTTTGTGACTTATCTCAGTGGCTTTAACTTTGAGATCAAACCATTTATAAAGCCAAACCGAATAAACAAATTCTTCCACAATAAAAATTACAAGATGGAGGATTCTGGCCTTCTAGTATTTTTTGTTAATGGATACGTTTTAGTGTATATATAAAAATATCTATTGTTTCATGACATTGTGTGTTTCAGTTCACATCTTACCTGAAAATGGCACTTTTGCATCATTTATTTAATTTCTATTTTGTTACATACAACTTGAACATTAACTTTTTACAAATTTGTAGGCCAACAATAATTATGTAATCATTTGTAATAAAGGAGCTCAAAACAGAGTTATGTTACATTTTTTGATGGAGTCATTGTAGACTTTCTATCTAATCCTGAAATCAGACTGCAGCCTTATTATCGGCCCAATAATGGCAGAGTGTGAAAATTGGTTGTTTAATCCCTCATAGTGTATCGTAGTGGAGGACAACCCTCGAGACGCACCACAATACAGCTAGAATGTCTACATTTCTTTTTATGTTTCTCGCTTATCGCTAATTTCTCCCTTGATATACCTAGCATTTAATTTAATTTAATTTAATTTCAGTGAATCTGTTACCATTTGACCATCCCGTTCTGGTGAGGAATTATGCCGTACTGCTGCGATGTCACCCTCTGCAGACATGTGTGAAGTATGCTGCACACCCACACAGCCGCCCTCTTTGTAAGGAAAGGAAAAAGACCGATAACACACTGTTACTGCAGAGTGACGATAAATGGCTCCAGATTCACTTTCATTCATAAAATCATGATTACATATGTAAACATATGTTGTTGGTGCTGTCAGTTGGAACTGTGAAGTTGGTCCTCGACACTTTAGTGATCACCTACATACAGAAAAAATGTGGTCGGGGTCCAACGTGTTGTCTACAACGACTCCATGATCGCCTAATCTGACACAGTCACCATCTAAATCACCATTTTACATTTGACCTCTGACCTCCCTTTTTTTCCTCTGTCTGTTTGGTGATCAGGATGGGGGCTTCAGACAACATCTACAAAGGGCGCAGTACGTTCATGGAGGAGCTGACTGAAGCGTCAGAGATCATTTTCCGTGCAACCGAGCGTTCGCTGGTCATCCTTGATGAACTGGGACGGGGGACGAGTACCCATGATGGGATTGCCATCGCCTATGCCACCCTGGAGTATTTCATCAGAGATGTAAGTGTGTGTGTGTGTGTGTGTGTGTGTGTGCGTGTGTGCACATGTAACTGAGCTTGTTGGCTCTGCAGACTGCAGTGATCGTTTGTTTTGCAGAGGGAGACGAGGCTCCAGAGAGGCAGCAGAGCATCTCTTTGCAGAATTGTGGGCAAGCTTTGATCTATACTGGTAATATGCTGTTAGAGAGCAAGCTGCAATGGAGAAAGAGTAAAAGAGTGACCCCTGGATACCCAATAACAATAAAATAAGTCTAACTACATCAAGGCTGATGACAGGTTGTCCAATGTCCAGCTTTGCACTCTCAAGGGATCATATGTGTCCGTAATTCATCACCGCCATTTCTTATTTATATGTTTCCTGCTCTTTCTGGTCAGGATAATGTGTATGGAAAGCAGAAAGGTCCAATTTTAGCCAAAGAGAGAGGAACTGGTGCAGAGGATCACTGAAGAGGGAAGGCAGAGCTGGAGATATGTGGGGCTTTTCAGCTTGGAGTCCTCGGAATGAGATTTCCTATATGAGAGAGAGTGTGTGTGTGTTTGTGTGTGTGTGTGTTCTGCTGGGATTGGCGCAGTCAGGAGCCCTTTGGGTTTCGCTCAGTGTTGCGTATCTCCGTTTTGACAGAACAGAAGAGTGCTGTACCCTGAGAGAACGATGGAGAAAAGCGGCTGTTTGTGTCACTAAAGTGGGTTATCAATACCAGCATTGGTAATCGGTTCCATGCGGAGAACTTAAAGTACTTGTGTTTACCAATTACTGTTGAACAAACCTGATCGATTGTGTAAGCACAGAAAACATCATTACAGTTTGACAGGGCCTGCGTGCTCGAGGTTGTGGCATCGTTTAGGACACACAGCTGTTCATTTTCTCCGCTGTTTACGCTCCGAATATTTTCCACCGTGTAATATAAACCGAAGAAACATTAGGGCTTCCTGTTCGCTCTCGATAGATGTTTTCCAATAAGCGTGCGAAATGAGACCATTTGAATTTGAAGCTGCACCTCTGCTGTCAGACGTGATGGTGTGAGCGCACATTTATTAATGGAGAGACCGATTTCTTTGATTGGCGCATTTGGCCGACTTACACGTTTTTGATCCGAGGCTCATCACGTGTACGGTATTTACTTACCTGTGGACTGTATGGGCAATTATCAGTGTTCTGAGGCAGGAGAGTTGCAGCTGAGCAATTAACTGCGCTGTCAAAGCGAGTGACAGAGACTAACCGTAAATATGAGATGACAGGAAATCAAAAAATGTAAAACTACTCTTGAAATCAAATCATTTTAGAAATTATAAAGTAAAGATAAAATACAACCAATATATTTAAAGTGCAACAATCATTTTTTGTATTAACAATGGCTCACGTTACATATATATAGTGAAAGGTATTGCTCGTGGTAATGGACCTGAAGGGAATTATCACAGGACTCTGCAGTCCACCTCCGCTCTATTTTGGTTCATAGTTGAGTTTTTTGGCCTCGCAGACTCAGCTTTATTCAACCTCTAGTTGTAGCAGCAACGGGCGGCTGTTTTCAGCGAAAAAGCTTTGATACACTGAGTACGCACTACTTGCCAAACATCAAACAGCATGCAGACAATGTTAGCTAGCCGCTGAACACAGTGAAGCATTTCCAGTAGCAGCGAAATAGCCAGATATGCTTTGTGAAGAAAACTGATCTATAAAAGGACAATAAATATTGGACTTGCATTCGTCAGGGGGCCAGAGAAATGATCCAAAATGTATCCATGTGTTGCTCTGCAACTGTGGGATGTGAAAATGGGCAACCGTGTGCTAACAAGTTAACCATATCAAGCTTGTAAAGTGATGTCAGATCGTGTGTATTCAGCTTGTTCTGATGTCTTCAAGTGGCAAAAAAACTGTTAATGCAGCTCTAAGACTTTAATTAAGAAAGATTATAATAATCTACTTCCATTTCTGCCAAGATCCACACAAATGCGGATATATCTGATACACAGACAACAAAAGTGCAGAGGTCTTAACAGTTGGGTGGTGTGTGCGCGCTGTGTTAGTGCCCTCCAGAATGTAGCTTCTCCGGGGAGAAAGGATTTATCATCTCAGATGGCCTACGCTGACCTTAGGGAGTACGTATTTAATCTCGCTCTTGAGGCAACTTGTTTTGCTGGCTATCGTGGATAAACGCACCACCAGCTGTTTAGCTGACAGTCAATGAATTACACAAACCATTTATTCTGCTTTTGGGCCTCCTGGTGGTGAAAAAGGACGAGCCTCAGGGTGCAGTCCCCACTTCAGTCCACAGTGACAGGGACCATTGATGGGTTTCTGGAATTCTACCACTAAAGTATACTTACTCTACTGTGACCCTCTGGGTAATCAGAGCTTACACAAGCTGTGTCCAATCTATGAGAACTGGTATTTTAGTATTTGTTTATTTTCTGTTTTCCAAGACCTTAGTCAAAAAGCTCCAAATTGCCCTGAGTTACCCCTGTTCAAATATAGATGAATAAACATTTATCTTTGCAAAGCGCCTTCCAGTTTTCATGTTCTGCCAGTTGCACATTAATCTTTGGACATAATCTTGAGGTTATGTAATTCTGCTGGAAAACGTAGAATGAAAATGTGTAAGCAGCAGCTAATGCAGCAGGGAGCTGCAGTTGGCAGGAGGAGGGAGCTCTCTAACTACTTGTTGTATAACAGCATTGATTTGTTAGAAAAGCCTTGCTATTAAAGGAAAGCCAAATAAAAGAGCACAAAAGAAGTTATGCTTTACAGCGAAAGTCCTCCTCAGTACAAGCAGCAGAAGCATCTGCGGAGTCTTTCATGTTCACTCCTCTTTCTCCTACTCGACGTCCTCCTCCTCCTCCTCATGCTTTCCAGACTCAACTGTTCACGTCAAAAGTCAGACTACACCTCCTGTGACTTGGTTGTTATAGTAACACACCTTTCCCTGTCCCCCGGCACTCACCTGAGAGGTAGTTAAGAATGTAGATGGGTTTCATAACGCCACTCAGTAAAAGAGACAGCCTTGACGCCGAGTGAGAAAGAGAAACAGAAGAGCAGAGGAGAGAGGATCACTAAAACTAAAGCTGGAAGTTGCTTCTGCTGGAAGTTTACGGCGGAATCACGACCACCACGCGGTTGTTTCAGTACATGTTGGTCTAATTTAATTCCTTTTTAGCTGTGATTTGTACCTCATGCTGTTCTTCAGCCATTACTCACTTGGACTCTCACTTTTCTTCACGCTAACAGCAGGTCCTGCCATTAGCTTCACACTAAGCTTAGCGCTACACATCGCTCTCCCCTCGTACCATGACTCAGACTCGCATGCGACTGCACTGTCATTGTAATGCTGCACCGTAATAGCCGGCAGAATCAGGCCCAGCTTTACACTTGGACTCACAGGAGAACTACAACTCACTAAAACTCACTTTTGGCTGCACACTGATGGGTAGACTTTTAGTAGAATGTACCACTCCATGTGGGCGTAAATGCTCACGCTGCTGCACAAAGCTCCTACGAAGACTCACATGTGCTCCACTGCTCTCTGCACTGCTCTGTGCCTGCACTGTACTCATACCCAGCACATGCAGAAGATGCCAGTCACATTTTCTCTCAGCTCACTGTGATTGCATTCCTTTGTCGAATTTTTCTAGCTGTTGCACGTTTGCTTGTAAGGATTTCGTGAAAAGCTTCATTGTATTTAACACATTTTTTTTTTTAGAGCAGTGGGTCCCAACATGAGGGCGGGGAACCCAGAAAGGGGTCTCAGGATAAAAATTCAGATAATGCAAGAAATCTAAAAGAAAAATATTTCACACAAAATAATTTGACATTTTCTGACTTTACTCCAATTTTTGTCTTTTTTCTTTCAAAATACTGGATACTTTCACCTCTTCGGGCGTCTAAAAATGAAGGGATCAAAAGCCAAAAAGGTTGTAAACCACTGATTTAAAGTAAGAATACTGAATACTTAGACATTTAGATTTTACAGAGTCTGTTAGACTATTAATAGACTATTAAAATCAGGCAATGAAATCCATTTGATATGTGTGGCCCTGGTGACCCCATCAGACAAGATTTGTATTGTTAAATGGTTAATTATCCAATTGTCTCATAACTACATAACGTGGCAAATTAGGTTAGATTACAGCTGGGATCGGCTCCAGCCCCCCGCGACCCACTAAGGATAAACGATACAGATAATGATGGATGGATGAGATGATTACAGTCGCAATTCTCATACATATACATTTTATTGTGGTTGTTTATTGACTGTAGTTATCAGTAAATACAACTATTCTTACTAATAGAACTCAACTTTTGTCAGGAAATCCTGAGCTAAAGGTAGAAAATGTTCAGCATATTTTATTGAATGATAATTTAAACAATTCATAGATTATCAGTATTGATGAGTTAAGTTTCTGTCAATCAACTGATCGTTTTTGATAGTGTTTGGCCTGTAATTTCAGTGATTCGTTTTTTAGTAGGAGTGTCAGATTTAACTAAATCAAACTACATTGTCGTCCAAATACTCTTTCGCTGTTTGTTTGGTTTCATGCATGTTAAATCTGTTCTATGCAGGATGTGTATGTCCCACTGCTTTAATAATAAACAGAAAACCTGACCTAAAGGACAAAACGTGACCTAAAGGAAAGGTCATCACCTCTGCACCTGTCACTGACCCTGGATCCAATAGATTAGGCCAGATTGACTTGCAGCCAGACGTCCGTGTGACACACGTATGTTTCATTTACACCAAATCTCTGTTTCTCTCTCTCTCTCTTTCTCACTCACACACACACACACACACACACACACACACACACACACACACACACACACAGTGCCTTGTAAGTTGAGAGGTGAGAACACGAAAGGCGTTGACTTGAGTTAGAATTGGATTTGTGTCTAATTGGATAGAGCGGAGTAACACGACAGAGAGACAGCAATGGTGGAGTTGACACCTCCAGCCTTTTTCTCAGGATCTGATTACAGAGTGGAAGCTCTCGTCTTTGACAGCGTAGCATTGCGCCTGGGAAGAGAGCGGTGATGCTCTACAGGTGTACGGTGAAACAGACCCCAATTTGGAGCTCAAAACCGGAGACGGCAGACAATCAGAGACCTATTATGGGGGGAGAAGAGGTGGACAAGGTGACACAATGCGGATCACGTGGCAGATCAGCGGTCCGTCGGAGATGCTGTTTTATTTGAGCCGAACACAGCCCGTCCCATCTGGACTCTGCCTCCTTAATGTCTGAGCACTCCAAGCATTGCTCTCGTCTGTTTATAAACATACAGCGGACTTTAGCTTACAATAAGGGTGGGTATTTAGAGATGTTCCTCTTTTTCCAAAACCCAGTCTACCACCTCTGATAATGTTCCCTGCATCTCCCCTTTATTTCCATCTTCCAGTATATTTTTGTCTATATCATAGTCATCTTGGAGGATTTTGAAATATAAGGTCGCACACACCATTAAGCCTGGATCATATTTGAGGTGGGGCTACTTTTCAACAGAAATCTCTTTTAGATCTTGAGAATTGTTTTTTCTGTGTATGCGACTAGCTTTTATTTTCCTTATCAGTTAACTTAAAGCTTTTTGAGTTAACAGTGGATCAAATGATGAGGTGTCACTCGTAGCGGTGACCCTGTAAAGAATTATGAAAATGAATAAGCATTTTAGTATCTTTCAGCTCTTTGTAGTTTTGGTTCAGTCTCATCGCTCTCAGTGTTGAGACTGTTCATTTCTGATAAACCAACTGCACACTGCATATCCTGCACCAACCAGCAGACAGACAGTTAGCAACTAGCTGGTGAACACAGTGGAGCATTTAGCAGCTAAAGAGCCAGATATAGAGCTAAAAGAAGAGGGGTTATTGGTGGCCAAAAACCCGTGTTCAAACGAACACTGATGCTGCTCCATGACAGCTGGATGTGTAAATAAGCTACTTTTATGCTAACATGTTCAACACAACAACTTTAAATGGGTGATAATCTATCAGTCTTCCAGCACCAAGTGGCCATAAAAAAACACATTTCAGGTTTAGGACAAATTGTTTAGTCTACAAAAAGCAAAGAGAAATCCTAAGTGGCATTTTTCAGAACCTCAAAGAACGTCTTTAAACTGCCTATTCACTGTATAACTGTGGATGTACAAGATTATACAGCCTGAAACCAGCTAAATGTTTGGATATTAACTTGATAATTACTTGAATGATTATTCAATCACCGAAATTGCCCGTGATTATTTTTGTGGTTATCAACTAATCGATTTATTTTCTAATCCTCTCAGCACTCATTTCATCTGATTGTCCGGCTCTGCGGAGCACTTCTGTCAGCGCACCCCGGGGTGGTCTGGTAATGAGCGGCTATTAGCACCTAATCTGACCATTATCCGGGCTGCAGCCTCCCTCTGCCACGCTCCGTTTGTTTTCACCTTTCAGTGTAGGTGGACAGGAATGATTGAAGTGTGTGTGTGCGTGTGTGTGCGTGAGTTGAGTGTTGTAAATGTGTTTCAGCAGGTGCAGGTCTGTGTGTCTTTGTTCGAAGCATGTGGGAGTCTCCCTGCTCGTCTCTCTCAGAGGGCGGTATTGCTTGTGACATGTGACCTTTCTTACACCGAGCGGTTAGCGGGCCGACCCTGAACCAAGCCGGCCGAGTCTTGCAGCCGCCTGTCTGCTGCAATGATGTAAGATACAGGCCTGCTTCACCATGAGAGCTCATAGACAAGTAGTTATCATTACTGTTGTCATCAGACCTAATAATGATTAATACTAATGTTTTTGGGATGATTAATCCAGCATTAGTTATTGTGTTTCAAACGTTTGTAACATTGTCAAGACTATTCTCACAATAGTTTGTGTTAATGCATCCTCACTACTCCCATTTAGGTATGATTGGGTTGTTAATGTAAGTCAGCAGGAAAAGGAAATGCATTTGTTTTAGCTAAGAGCTCTCAGCAGCTGTCCTGAGAGTGCAGCGCTGAGAGTGAAAATGTTTGTGCATGCATTTGAGAGAGAGGGTGAGCGAGGGAGTGCATGTATGTACGCGCCACCTGCGTTTTGTGATTTTCACGTCTTAACCCTAATGCCAGAATTCAATCACGTAGCCTTTGGGTGGCTACCAGGCCTGACCGAGATTAAAGAATTGCGGGATGAGATGAAGGGCCTTCACTTTGCTCAATCTCTCTCCACAGACTGAAAATCCTGGTGTGGTGTTTAAAGTGAAAAGCAGAAAAAAAAACAGAGTGACTGACTGCAGAAAGGGAAAAGTAAATAGACTAATGGGGGGAAAAAGTGACACAATCCTGCATGTATGTGTTTATGCTGGTGGTAATATTACACACAAAGCATGTCTTCGTGCATTAGCTCAGCGCACTGCAGGGTACAGAGGCAGTTAAGTAACACTGGGCCAAAGTACAGTAGATGTAGATGCTTTGCACTTTGTTTTTCAGCTTCAACTTTTGCTTAGTTTTGCTAACACAGACAGTGTTACATAATGCATCATTTGTTATGATACCTACCATTTGGTAAATGTATCACTTTGTCATTTCTTTGTCCTTTGTCTTTCTGTTCTTCTTTCCTCCTACTTTAAATAAATAGTAAAATAAATAATAATTTGATAAATAGTCACTGAGGTCAAAGAACATACGTTAGTAGAACTGAATCAAGATCCCAATATTTAGGCATATTAATCATATAGTTGTAGTAAGGGTAAAGATACAGGTTATGTATAAAGGCTTTTTTAGTGAGCGTGCTGTGCGGAAGAGGTAGCTTTGTAGATCAGTGGGGCATTGCTATGAAATGTTATATAGACATTCATGGTCCCGTGAGGATGAATCCAAATGACTTTGCTGACGTTTCCTTCAGTTCCACCAGCAGGTCAAAGTTCCCACTTATCCACTGAAACATCTTTTTTAAAATTGAGTGAAATATCTCAACAATTATTGGATGGACTACTGTGAACTTGAATAGAGATCTTCATGTCCTCCTCAGGATGAATTGTAATAATTTTAGTGATACCTTAACTTCTCAACAAGTCGAAACACTTTGGTTTATGAGCTAATACTAGTGACATCCCCATCAGCCTCGACTGCACTTTGTGTTTAGTTCTAATTAGAAAATATTATCGTGCTAACTTGCTAAACGGGTGAACATGGTAAACATTACATTTGCCAAATGTCAGCATGTTAGCATTGTCATTGTGAGCAGGTTAGCATGCTGATGTTAGCATTTAGCTCAGTACAATGCAGCCTCAGAGGGCTGCTAGCAGCAGAATCTTGTCTTGAAAAATCCTTGTTTATTTTGCGGTTATGGTCTCACCTTGTTTATGAGAATGTTTCTGTTTAATTATTGTGTTTTATTGGACTTTGGCTCATTGATTTTCATATGTGATCATTATTCGATCATTAGTCGATCAACTCTTTTACACCTGGCGGGTAATAAAATGTGCTCTGGGTATGTTAAACAGATAATTGCAAATACTACGACAATAACCTAACATTTACTTGGGTTTTTATAGGATTTCCTTGTCTACATTCGGGCACGCTGTGATCTGATCTCATTTTTCACAGGCACTATGAAAAGCTGGTGCGTAGGTGGGAAGGTGGTAGTTTTATTGTCAGTAAAACCAAACATGGCAGGTGGAGGGTCACCACAAGTGACATTACTGTACAACCTGCACTCACTTTTCTTACTTTTACCTGCCAGAGAAACCATGTGAAACAACAGAAGCGACCAGCTTCTCTGGCAGCGACGGCAGTAATGGCATTCCTGCTTATAACTATGCTGTTTTCCACCCCTCCGCTGGATGTTTTCTCGCTAATGTGAACAATATGTACAGATTGCATTTACACCTGGCAGACCCTGTGTATGCAGTTTCCCTGATCATTAACATTTGATGCCAGGTGTAAAAGGCCAAAGAGCCGCCAGAGACTCTGTGGTTGTTCTGAATGTTAACACTTCACTCTTTCCTTCCTTCTGTTAGGTGAAAGCCCTCACTCTTTTTGTGACCCATTACCCACCTCTGTGTGAGTTGGAGCAGGCGTATCCTGAACACGTGTCTAACTACCACATGGCTTTCCTACTCAATGAACCTGACATCACCACTGACACTGACGGTATGCTGGTGTGTGTGTGTGTGTGTGTGTGTGTGTGTGTAAGTTTTTGTGTGCATACGAAAATGCTTTCAGTGTTTGTTTTGGCGAAAAATGATGGGTGGCCAATCTTGTTAACAATCTTACTTTGGCAATTTATGATTCATTATCATTTGGCACTTTGTGTGTGTGCGCTGACAGGTGGAGAGGTTCAGCCAGAGTTCATCACCTTCCTCTACCAGTTAACTGAAGGAGCTGCAGGGCGTAGCTATGGCCTGAATGTCGCCCGATTGGCTGACATCCCGGACTCTATACTTCACAGTGCTGCACGCAAAGCCAGAGAGCTGGAGAGCATGGTCAACGCCAGGAGGTGCGGCAAACACACACTCACTCCACTGTTTTTACAGATAAACATCAGTTTACTGGTCCAAGGAAGTACAACTCAGCCCGTGGAAACATTTGTAAAATGTATCTGTAAATGTAAAGAAAAGAAAATAGTTCCGGTGATGTCTTCAAGGTTATCTCGGTTTGGGAACAGAAAGCCTGCGTTACAAACTGGAGGTGTGAAGTTTCAAAGATGTGGGTGTTTAACTGGCAGGAAGGGTCTAAGTGGGCGTTGAGACTGAAAACAGCTCGGGGATGGAAACAACGCAAGGGGGCTGCGTTGGCTGGGGAGTGCTGTGAGATCCAGGAAGTCCAGTTTGAGTAACAGTTCAGTTTCCAAAACACTGCACAGCAATTAGTTATACCCTGAAGCCGGACTTTACAACTTGTGAAAGGCAGCTTTTTTATCTTTTGTTGTGATGACCGCGGGACAAACAGTAAAAATACGCTGTTTACGCTACAAAGTAATCTACCATGTTTTTGATGACTTTGCGCTGCGTTGTGGCCAAGGTTGAATCTGGTTCAACTTCTTTCACCCATGTGTTGGGACCCCCGCTGCGACTGGCCTCATTCAAATGAACAAAGGGGCTGTGTTTTTCAACTCTGCTTTGAAGTCGGTCTGAACGCAGCCTAACGCGTAAACACTATCAAGTTGCATTATGGGAAATGTTGGATCCAGTGTTATTGGAGACTTATTAAGGACTAAAAGTCAGGATATATCTGCTGCTTTTATTTTCTTTTTCAATCTGCCTCTCACAAGTCCCCCAAATTTATGGAACGTTGTCTCATAAATCACAAAATATCCTGTGTTCCTGCACTTTTGGAGAGTTTCTTGAATACTGTTCAGTCCAAATGGAGCTTGACAGCTGAAAACTCATAGTGTGTCATAAAGAAATAAATCCCGAAGCAGCTCCAGCGACACTAAATTGACTGTTTATTTAAGCTTTAACACTCAAATGAACTTGATTTAATTCTTGTGCTGACACATCTGAACCAGAAAATGTACCAATATTCTGGGAATATCAGACTGGGTACAAATAACTGGTGGAGCTCAGACTTGATGACACCAAGGAGTGTCGCAGAGGAGAGAGAGAGACCTACAAGCAGCTTTGTGACGGGAAATTTTCCGGTTTGGAATTTGTTGACCACTGCCAAAATGTGACCTGTTTGATCCTGAGTCACAACCAGTTTTAACCGAGCTTCATTTTCTTTTTGGTGTTAACTTCATTGTAGATGTTTTTAGAGACTTCTCATGGCATCTGAAATGGATGCAGCCATTGGCACCTCTGATGGCCAGTACACCACCAAACATCAAGGCTCAGAAATGTAGTGTGGGTTGCCAACATCCACTTTTATTTAGCCGTGTTTGTGGTGCAATTTTTCATTAGCAGATACGTTCTGTTTGAAGTACAGATTTTCTAAATTAATGTTCCTAATCTGGTTAACTAAAATACAATTTTTGTAAATATAAATGTGCTGGATTTAATGATTAAAATCTAATTCAGATGTTTTCGTCATGGCATATTTTCTCCCAGGGTTTCCAAGTCTTATTTTCTTTCACCTTATTACATTTTCCCAGTATTAGGAGGAATGCACAAGAGCACATTATTAAGTAAAGGAAGAGAAAATATATGTTTTTTTAATGCTGATGTGGACAGGTTTTTCTATTAGGATGAGCCTCACACTGCTGGGCAGAGATGTTCCACTTACAATTGAGTTAGGAAGCTGAAATACTGCAAATTTCTAGTGTTTTGCTGTCAAAACGTCAGCATATTGCACTTTCTCCAAATACAGTCTTCTGTCTCTGTAAAATTGTACACGGCATCTCCTCGCTCTGTAACAGACAGCCTGCTGGGAGTTGAGTGCTGCTTATCCTCTTCCTAAGTAATCTTCACCATATGAAATATTTGTCAGCGCACACACACACACACACACACACACAGATATACCTCTCCATCGATGTAATCCCCCCCTATATGAAATGTTTGTCCTTTGTTGGAGTGAAGCTATGCTGAGTACACAATAATCGCACACAAAGGAGGAGTTGAGCCGCTGGTCTGAGGTTAAGAACAGGGATTTTATTGTACTCTCACACAGCTGTGTGTGTTTTTAGGCTCAACACAGGTGGGCTCATGTGAGGATATACAATAGTTTGATGTACGATATTTTGTTTATGCAACATTTCCGTATCTTTGTCTCTCTAGGAAGAATAGGAAACTTCTCTCAGATCTTTGGTGCATCTCGGACAAAGCATCCCTCGTGAAGTGGCTACAGTCAAACTCCTGACATCGCTGTAGTGGTAGTCGCCACCATCAGAACACACACATGAAGAAGAGAGAACCCAGCTATCAGTGGATGAGCATGCTCAAAGACAAATATCTATGCTTAGAGATGTAAAGACTTGTTTCAGAAAGCTGCTCTTTTTGTGGGAGTACATGGATTTTAACCATCTCAGGTTCTGGTTATCATCATCTGTACTGTAACCTAAATGTCATAAAATCAATTAACCAACTTATCAAGATCTGACCTTCTAGGCTATATGTGACATCGGTGTGTTTGGTGATTAAATAAACAAAAAACAGACAAACATGTCGTGCTTGCTGCTCTTTGACCTTAAAAACTCCACAGATTTAGCATTGCGCAACTTTAACATTGTCGGCATACCGGTGGACAGTTGAAAAAAACAAAAGAATCGATGCAGCAGAGATATCTTTTTTTATTTTTTATTCCACGCTTTTTCTCCCGTGTCTCACTGACAGTTCTGTTGGAGATTCAGGTGTGTTATGCTAGTAACGGCTAATGTAGCCTGTAGCCTCCAGCCTCCAATAGAGACGAGGAGCGGGCTGCAGAGATCTGGTAAGCTCGCTTCTTTCCAACTCCACTCCCCCAGATTTATTTCATTTTGACTGATGTTTTTTATCACACTTCCTGCAGCTTCCTCTGGACCCTCATAAGACTCCCCAAGACCTGTAAACATGCTTTGTGTGTAAAATTGATGAATTGCCCTTTTAAATAACAACTACAACATTTCTTGTTGATGAGCAGGACACGTGAAGGAAACAGGATTTTGACATTAGGAGGCATGACTTAACACCGGGTTTTGTCGAGGTTGAATATTGTACTCATTTGTATATATTTTTCTAAATCCATGAAGGTATTCGTTAGTGTGCACTCTTTGCTATCGCACAACAAATCACAACATTTGCCAATGAGAAACTCTGCATTACATCTATAGCTCTCTCAGTCACTCTTAAACGCGCGCGCGCGCACACACACACACACACACACACACACACACACACACACACATCCAACTCACGCTCCGCCTTTAATTCCGCCAACTCCAAGATCAGCGCGCATCGCCAGAGAGAGAGAGAGAGAGAGGGGGAAAGATAGAGAGACTTAGTGGCAGTGAGTGTTTGTGTGCGAGAGAGAGAGAGAGAGTTAACCACTGTCAAAGCCGATTACAGTTTATCGGGTCTGTGATTCTGTCACTGTCCACTTGAGGGTTTTTCCCCTTTGTGAACGACACGCCTCTCGCTTTCTCCTGCTTGTTTTGTTGTTTATTCGCTGAAGAGCGCTTCTTCTTTTTATTCTCTTTTTTTTTGCGAGCACCATGGATTTATTTTAGTGCTTGTGGGACTCGGACACCTATGCGTGTTACTATGAGTTCCTCCGCACAAGCGCTCCTGTCAGCGGGGCAACTTTTCCGCGCGCCGCGACGACGCTGAGCCGCGCGTCCCTCGGTGGGAAAGTTTACACGCGAGCCCCCTCGCGAACACATGGGGTCGCGGTGAAAGCTCCGGTTGTCCCTGTTTCTTGTCTCTTCCGAAAACCGTGCGACAAAATGCAGAAGAGCGTCCGCTACAACGAAGGGCACGCGCTCTTTCTGTCGGCGGTCGCGCGTAAAGAAGGGACTAAGCGCGGCTACCTGAGCAAGAAGACGGCGGAGAACAGCCGGTGGCACGAGAAGTTCTTCGCCCTTTACCAGAATGTACTGTTTTACTTCGAGAACGAGCAGAGCGCGCGACCGGCCGGGATTTACCTGTTGGAAGGATGCACCTGCGAGCGCGCGCCTGCGCCCAAGATGTCCACTGCTGGGAAGGAAGCGCTGGAGAAACAGGTGAGAGGTTTGAAAAGGTGAAGGGTGGGAGTCGATCCACTTTTCTCTGCTGTGAATTAAGTTCCCCACATTGTTTCTTATCGTACAACTTCCCCAAATAGGCTCAAACATCGTTTTGGCGACAAATTGGCGCAGTCACTGATTGCATGGCACAATATGACAAAATAAGGCACACCAAAGAGATTTCATGTTGTGTTTTTCAGAGAACCCATCGTTTCCACTGAGAGTTATATTGATTGATTGCTTGTTTATTACACTTTTAAAAATCAAATCACACTAATGAAAACTACAAGATCAGATTGTTTCATCACACTCGCACTGGCGCCCGTGTAAATAGAGCAGTTGGCTCATGCAGCATCAGACTAAATTGGCTGCAGCAGCTCAGCCTCTCTGCTGTCTACAATTTCAACAAGCCCTGCAGTGTCGAGAGCAAATGCATCTTCCCCGAGCAGGTGACCATCCCCCAAGCATTCAGATGTGCAAATGGGAGCAGGATGGTTGGAGTGGGAGCTTTCTCACTGAATGTCTTTGTCTAAATATTTATTTCTCTCGGCTATTTGGAACTGTTTTTTTTATTTATCTAAGAGTCCATGTAATTTGCTGACTGCTGCCACAAAATGTATTTGATTTTCAACCTGTTGCGCGTGAAGCCGGTAGACTGTGCCATTTTCATCATGAACACGATGAAGATAATCTGAACACCACCTTATGTGGATGAATCAAACAAGGTTGAAATTTCTTCGTATCTCAAAGTTAAATTCATGTGGAGTCTGATGGTGGGAGGCGAGTATAACAATGCAGCAACAAGTTCTTGTTTCTAACCCCATGAATGCTATAAAGTTAGAGAAAACATTTTCATCCTACACTACATGTTTTAAGTTTATATTTTATATTAATACAGCACTTCAATGCATCTTTATATATATATATATATCATAATAATTCCCAGGATGCCATGTTTTTATGGCTGTATCCTGGATGTCTTGTGCTTAATTTTGTTACATACATGTTAGCATGTCACATTTAGTGTATTTAAAATCCGATAATTTAGAATAAGAACTACAATTTAAAATAAAGCTCTGTGCTGCTGCTGCTGAATCATGCAGTGTTGAAAAAGTTAGGGCTTCATGACTTTTGCATGGGAAATATTTTGGGCAGACCTGCTGGTGACTGTGCTTCTGGAAGTTGCCTGAGCTTTGTTGCTCCAACAGTTAGATGGTAGATCTTGTTGCTAGGAAACATTTGAATTACCATTTGCACATGCATTTCATTGAGAAAAAATGGAACGCACAGACATTGGCCACAAGTGTCTCTTCAACCCGAGTGTTATATCAAACAATACATCTTTCTTTGTTATAGTAAAAAAGAAAAACCCCAAAACCCCAGAAAACCTCAATTTTATGAATGTTACTGCAGAGAAAGCAGAATTAATGTTTCTGATCCCAATTTTCAGCTGGCCTCGTGTGTGCACAGGAATCATGCCCATTAAAATGCAGGGAGAGCAAAACACTGGAGAGCATTGACTTTTTACACTTGGAGCAAGTATTAAGGAGACAGTAAGTGGATGCACTATAAATCATATGAGAGGTCAAAAATAGCCACCAGTCATCACCACTTAGAAAATATTAATCTTCACAGTCTCTCACCTACGTCTACAGTAGATGTCTGTCTCTTTAAATGTACAGCATGTGTAAAGACAATTCATTCCAGATGTATGCAAAGGAGGAAACAGCTTTAATAAAGCCAAGAGATGGTGCAGTGTGGTTTTAATCGAGTCATACATAAAGCAAAAAGATGATGTTTTTATGTCTGTAACGGAGTTGTTAATAACAATGAAAGGAGGACAAATCTCTCTTTTTGAGGGCAAAAGTACATGTGGTCCCAACTACTAATATTGGCACTGTTGTGAGCATAACACCTGTGCCTTCTGATGTTACCGAGACTGGCAATTATGATGTCTTATTTTATCCTATCTTTTTACACACTGACACACAGTTTCACTCTCTCCCCCTCTCTCCCCCTGTCTGTCTCGCTCTCACACTACAGCTGTAATGTTTAATTAGGGTTATTTTCAATCTCCCCTTTACCGGAAACCTCGTGTTCCGCCATGTAACCGTTCAACTACATAGCCAGGCACGTAGCAGGAATAAACGATAGCGATGACTTTGTATTACTTGTGAGGCTTTGTGAGAATTTCAGAGTTCATTCCGATCATAGGTTTTATTCCTCATTCGAGGGATCGGTAGGATGAAGTGAGACTCTTACTCTTCACTGTTTTTCTGTGCAGTAGAGTGAGTCTGCCAGCAACCTGCAATGTCACACCCCCACAGTGAGCCACAATGCAACCACACAAATAACACACAGTTACTGTCTCTCTCTCTCTCTCTCTCTCTCTCTCTCTCTCTCTCTCTCTCTCTCTCTCTCTCTCTCTCTCTCGTACTTTCAGATAGACACAAACCC
>JAVQJD010092423.1:0-10091 GCA_036023655.1 Nannoperca australis
TATTCTGCATTTTACAGGGAGCCAGTGTAGAGAAGCTAATACTGGAGAAATATGATCCCCCTTCCTGGTTCTTGTCAGTAAACGTGCTGCAGCGTTCTGGATCAGATGGAGAGTCTTAAGGGACTTATTGGTACAGCCCGATAATATGGAGTTGCAATAATCCAGACTAGACGTAACAAATGCATGGACTAGTTTTTCTGCATCTTTTTCAGACAGGATGTGCCTGATTTTTGCAATGTTTTTGCACTGGAAGAAGGCAGTCCTAGAAGTTTGTTTTTATGCGAGAGTTAAAGGAAATCCTGATCAAAGATGCTCCAAGATTCCTTACAGTGTCGCTGGAGGCCAGGGCAATGCCATCTAGAGAAAGGAGGTGTTCTGGGTCTAGTACAATAACTTCCATTTTGTCTGAGTTTAACATAAGAAAATTGCAGGTCATCCATGTTTTTATGTCCTTGAAGCATGCTTGAAGTTTAGCTTCAAGCATGCTTGATCAGCTGATCAAGCCAGACAATTGGTTTCGTCTGGCTTAATCAGTAAATATAATTGAGTATCATCTGCATAATAAAAAATTTAAAGTTAAAATTGCCTAAAGGAAGCATTTATAAGATGAATAGAATTGGTCCGAGCACAGAACCTTGTGGAACTTTGTGACTAACTTTGGTGTGCATAGAGGATTCATCATTAACATGTACAAACTGATATTAATTAAAAAGGATTTAAACCAGCTCAGTGCGGTGCCTTTAATGCCATTTAAATGTTCTAGTTTCTGTAATAGAATGTGATGGTCAATGGTATCGAATGTGACACTAAGATCTAATAGAACAAGTACAGAGACAAGTCCTTTTTCTGATACAATTAGAACAGTCTAATGTTTATTGGAGAGTAAACAAAACAAAGCAAAACATTACAGAAGAAGAAGCATTAATGGTTCAAAGAAGTCATTCTGCTGCTTTCCAGGACAAAAGTTAAGTTGGAGCCAGCAAGGAAAAATATACTATATGTTGTGAACTGTTTAGATACTTGCTTTATAGTGATAAGGAAGCAGGGTCAGTTAAGAGTACCAAAATATTAAATTCAAATAGAAGTACTGTTACTCTGACTTCTGCTTATATTTTTTTACAGAATTGTTGATTGCTTTTGCAATATTCTAAAAAGAGCTCATCTAAAGCTCAGCTAAAATCACTACACACAATTCACACAAGCACACAGACAAGCAGCAGAACACCTCAGATCTTTAGCAAAATTAATGACTTCATTCAAAACTATAAAATTATTTATAAAAACCCTGTTTTGTCAGCGTATAGCACACACATGGGTCAGATGATCTGATTAATTGAACCAGGTACACACTGCTGAGCTCAATCTAAAACACTTGTAACATCTCTGCTTCTAATGATGTAGTCTCATTTTTTCAGAAGTATTGTTAGTGTAAAGTACATGAATATTTTGACTAAACACAGGACCAGTAGTGCACACTGATTAAAATATTTGTTTCTCTCCACATTGTATATTCAGTCAGTGCATCCATGCATTTCCAAAGGTTGCATTTTGCACTAAAAGTCAGAACAGAACATATTCTAACACAGCATACATGATGTTAAAAAAAACCTCTGCATCATCTCTTTGCCTAGCTAGGTCTGGCCAATGTCATCTTCTCTGGATCACAGAGAAGTATCCCTCTGCCTCTTCCTCATACTGCAACGTTACCTTTCATTTTTGTTGAACACAGGTAAAACGTTTCCAATTAAGCACCTAAGTGTCTGTACATCAGAGAGCGTGTTTGATCAATTGGTTATAGGTGTGTATTTTCAAAGGCAGTACCTTAAAATGACAAACAAGTGGCATCATGTTTTATCTTTGTGTGTTTAGTGTTTTATAAAACACTGTGTGTAGTGTTTTGTAAAAAGTGTGATGGTGAGAATGTGCTTGTAGTTGTGCAGATCCGGACTGATGTTTTGCCCCTTGAGGGTCAGGTGTCACTAGCTATGTGTTATTTAAAATTTTTGTGTGTAAGCATTTGTAAAAAACTACAGTGCACTGTAGAATTTCCAGAATCAGAGAACATCATGACATCAATCAAATGTAAGCAACATCAAGTTAATGTTACCTTGGCATCACTGTCTGACAAAGATGATTCCAGCTCTTAAAATACACTGGACATGCATGGCTGTACACATGCATACGGTACTATTGAATCACCATACACATACATAATTCACACTGAATCTTGGAAGGACTGATGGCTGTTTGATGTACATTTCAAAAGCCCCATTAAGACCAAAATATAACACAAAACATCACTTTCTAGGGGGAAACCTAAACCAGGTTACAAGGCAGAGAAATATGATTGAAGAAGATATTATATTATAGCCATCAGAAATGATCTGTGGTGTGATGTGGGGAGTAAATGTAAAAATGGTCGCTGGTGTTTTCACCCAGGCTAGGTTATTGACTGCAGACTGGGCTCACCCCTGCCCCCCACAGACACTTCAAACTGGCGCTGTTGGTCCGATCAGTCCTCCGCTGACTGTCAGCTCAGGGACAGAGCTGATTTATAGCACACATGGGCAGGGTGCGTATTTCTTCCGCTGTGAAAGATAGCTAACATACCTTTGCTGACAGTGAGGATGGAGGAAGGCAGCAGCAGTTTCACAGCGGTGGTGCTTTTTTAAGCTTTTATAGTCCTCCTAATAATGAGAATGCATGAGTGCTGGATGAATGGTGCTCAATCATTGTCTTAGCTGAAATCAGATACCTTTAGCTGGTGGCTCAGCATCACACAATCATAGCCCTCTGGGACTCACACCAGTGAACACCCATATTGATGGTGAATCCACTTTGAGCGGGCTACAGTTATTTTTTGCATTATAAAACACATTGTCAGATCTATCATCCCTCATAGTTCTCAAACTTCCATTTTTGTAGTAATATTTTTTGTGATGGTTCAGTATCCAATAAACATCTGGCAGTAACAACCTTCACCCTCTATCCACAGTGTCAGCCACCCGTTTTGATTCATTTTTAATATTCTGCCACAGTGAGATGTTTACAAAACTGCAATGTGCTGTTTTGCTGAAATGTGTTTGACTCACTTTTAAGTGTTACATTTATTTTCCCTCTCTCTCATTATGTGGTTCTCAAAATGTGGGTTTGAAAGCAACGGAAAATATCTTTAACTCTGCTGATGTGTGAAGCATTTTCAGAAACGTGAATTTCATAACTGGCCAAAACATTACCGCCCAAAAAACATCATCATCCATCAATATTTGATAACAAGATCTATTCAAGATCTATCTAACCATCACTCTACCAATTCTGTGCCTTTCTTTTATTTCCTTACATATGTTAATGTTTTATACATTCATCTCTTACACAAGATGAAAGGAGCAAGAACATGTAAAAGCCTAATTGTTATGCATAACTGCAGACACCAGGGGTATATGGGTATACATGCACACCAAAGTCTGGCAATCTAGTGTATGCTGTTCATCCATTAGACTGTATATAAAGAGGATTGAAACATCTCCACTTCCTCCCACTGTACAAGAATAAAGCCAAAACATTGTGGACACAGATGCTGGTGATGTCATTTGGAGGCAGAGTCTGCGCAGTAGTGATCACACCAACACCAACACAACTGATGGTGACAGTGTATTTAGATTTTTAGAGTTTGGCCTATGTTTTATTTGCTAAAATAAAGGGCGCGGGGTTTATGACCTTTACTGCAGCCAGACACCAGGGGACTACGACAGGAGCTGTCATGTCTTCCATCTTTATACAGTCAAAAAGGCGCTGCTTAACCACTTAAAATATTGGTTTAAGAAACTGACAGCAAATTTCTGTATTGTTCTGTTTTTTTTTTGCAACATTGAAAGATCATCTCTAAAGGTGTGTTAACTTTAGGACAAAACGTAAATCTTTCCCCTGTGCAAATTCCTCCTGAGCCACAGATGTGACCAGCTGTGTGTCTGGAGTGTCGTCTTATCTTGACAGTAACAGTGCACATGTTTTTCTAGAGGTGAAACATGCTTGCAAACATGTCTTTGCCTCAATTTGAACCATCCAGGGCAAATTTGTGTCTGTTCATGTCTACTAATTCACCTACCACTTTATTAGGTCCACCTTGCTAGGACTGTGTTGGCTCCCCTTTGACTTCCGAACTGCCTTCATTCTTTGTGGCACAGATTCAACAAGGTACTGGAAACGTTGGTCCATGTTCCACCACATCCCAAAACTGCTCTTTTGGATTGAAATCTGGTGATCGTGGAGGCCATTTGAGTTCAGTAAACTCATTGTCATGTTCAATAAAACAGTTTAAGATGATTCGAGCTTTGTGACATGGAGCGTCATCCTGCTGGAAGTATCCATCAGAAGATGTACACTGTGGTCATAAAGGGATGGACGTGGTCAGCAACAACACTCAAGTGAGCTGTGGAGGTTAAACAATGCTCAGTTGGTACTAATTGGCTCAAAGTGTGCCAAGAAAATATCCCCCACACCATCACACTCCCAGCATCCTGAACCGTTGATACAAGGCAGGATGAATCCATGCTTTCATGCGGTTTACTCAAAATTCTGACCCGACCATCCGAATGTTGCAGCAGAAATCGAGACTCTTCCGACCAGGCTATGGTTTTCTTCTTCTATTGTCCAGTTCTGGTGAGCTGTGTCAAGTTAAGTTTTCTGTTGTTAGCTGACAGGAGGGACACCCGATGTGTTCTTCTGCTGCTGTAGTCCGTCTGCTTCAAGGTTCCATGTGTTGAGTGTTCAGAGATGATCCTCTGCAGACCTCGGTTGTAACAAGTGGTTATTTGAGCTCTTTTTGGGACCGTTCTCTGTAAACACAAGAGATGGTTTTGTGTGAAAATCACAGTAAATCAGCAGTTTTTGAAATATTCGGACCAACCCGTCAACAACCATGCCACGTTCAAAGTTACTTAAATCACTGTTCTTCCCCATTCTGATGCTCAGTTTGAACTTCAGCAGATCGTCTGGAGCTGTAGGAACATCTCAAGGATGATCAGTGGAAACAGGATGCACCTGAACTCAATTTCAAGCTTCATGGCAAAGGCTGTGAATACTTATGTACATGTGATTTCTTAGTGTTTTATTTTTAATAAATGTGCAAAAATCTAAAAAAAACTTTTTCACGTTGTCATTATGGGGTATTGTGTTTACTGTATATTTATTTGGTGGTTTGTGGCACACAGCAGTGAAGCTGCTTTGCCGTCTTTGTTTGACTATGAAACCAAGCGTGCCACAGCACCTGTCTTTATCATGTTGACAAACCCACCACAGATGTCTGATGCTAGATAGCCTGTTGGTGTTAACACTGCTGGCTTCAACTCCCTGCCCATTTATCAGATACGGACAATGAGCAGAGCTGATATCATACTGGAAACAGAAAAAGAAAACACACTGTTTGGTGCCCACTGATGGATCTCAGTTTTGAGGACCCAGGCAGGCTGTCTAAATTCCGTGCATTTGGCTGAGGACAGAGTTTTGTCAGGCAGACAAAGAAGCAGACAATGCATGTATCTTCAATATGCCCTGTATTCTTCAAGTCTGGTATCCATTGTGTATCTAAAGATGGACAGAAATTATTGAAATACAATTCCAACCTCACAAACAGTACTCTTATGGATTCTTTTTCACTATTACAGCAGTCACAAGGGTATACAATGTGTTCCAAAATCTAACAAATAATCACATATCTAGCTTACAAGAAATTGCCTAAATATCAATGAACACAGCATATGAAACATTTTGGATTAAATTCCTGTTCCAGCACTGTACAGCTTTGGCAAACAGCTTTTTGACTTCCTCTTTTGAGCTAAAAATAGAACAGTTAAATGCCACGTCTCTCGTGTAATCAAAAGAGAAATGTTACCTCTAGAAATTGCCCACGGACAAAGTCGGGATGCCACCCGGCCCAATCATTCAAAATAGAACATACAGTAGTGGTACTCTAAACTCAGCCTCACTTAACCATCTAGTAAAGATCCAACCTGAGATACAGAATAACTAAGGAGGGGGAGATGGGAGTGAGGTGATGGGCTGTATAGTACCAGCTGTCCACTATATGTTTCCATACATCTCCAACATTGTTGCTATTTAGCGGAATTTCGGGAGCAGGAACACACCCCCATTACGTCAACCACGTCACTCCGCCATTTCCGTATAAATACCCTACATAATCATCCCTCGTCCGCTCTCGATTACTGCGCATGGCAGCTACTAGCACCGGCTGAGACGCCTGGCACCGGGATGCCAGGTGTCTTAGCTATCCACCTTCAGCAACCACAGCAGCTACCACCGGCCGGGACGCCTGGCACCGGGATGCCAGTCGTCTTAGCTATCCACCTCCAGCAACCACAGCAGCTGGCACCGGCAGGGACGCCTGGCACCGGGATGCCAGGTGTCTTAGCTATCCACCTCCAGCAACCACAGCAGCTATCACCGGCCGGGACACCGGCACCGGGATGCCTGTGCTCTCGGCCGACCACTGACCACAGCAGCTAGCACCGGCTGCGGAGTCCGGCACCAGGTTGCCGCTCTGTCTGTCGATTTTTGGGGGGTTTGTACTATGCCACCTCAGTCTCCCACTTAATTTAAATAATGGGCAGCGGGTCCTCGCAAGCATATCACCGTTACATCCGGTCAGATCCAAAGATCTTAAATCGGATTAATCTCTTCTCCAGTGTGGGAGGCTTTTTGGGGGTTTGTCGTACCTGAGTGCCACGGCGGACGTCCCCACGAAGCTTCCCCAAACCATCAGCAATATTCAAACATTCGACATGTACCTCTGTTCAATAAATCTTTTAAACTTATCATACGGAGGGTGTGTTCCTTGCTAGTGAAATAGCAGCTGTGTTACAAGGGCTGTTGGGGACTGTAAAGGATAAAGTTGATGTTATTTAATCTTTTTCTTATTATTTACAAATCTTATGAAGACAAACAAACTAAATGAACCCCACTAACTTTTTCTATGAAAGCATGAAAACACATACAGACCTCTGTACCAAGCAGCCATCAAAGAGCTCAGTGCTGACAAAGGTCGACTGATCAGATACTCAAGTTTCTTTCGTCCCCAAACTAGAAGTATACTAATATTTTACTCTCAGTTTTACTTTTATGTGTGCTCAGTATAGTTAAGTACACAGCACACCATTCAGTGCATTCCATTAACACACTCCTGCTACTTCTGATCACAACTGATCTAACAGCATCACTGTGTGCAGACAAAAATAGACTTACTAGAACCAGATGGTTTTACCATGTTATGACAGGCCACTGGTTTCTTAAATACAGTATGAGTGTCTGTTGCTGAGGTTGGAAAGTGATCGAACACAGCTTTTAGCTCAATTATTATGTTTTAAATGTTTCACCTTCTTTCTTTCAGTAAGCAGTCTTCAGTGACATTCAACACACATTTAAAACTTTGACCAATTGAAACCTTTTGTATTATTGGAAGAAAGGCTTTGTTAGCTGCTGTGCACATGGGCCATGGGGTCAGATATGTGCAGAATAACAACATGCATGCCGTTTCCTACACTGAATCAATGGGTACATCAAGTCTCTTAATTGTGTCCACATTTCCCTCACTGGCTACCATGCGAGGAGAGAAGAAACAAGGAAATGTGTTTGTAGAAAAATGAGACTTCAGTGTCACATGAAGCAACGTCTGTTTCTGATCACAGCTGCAGCAGCTGTCAGTCAGGTTTACTGCTGTAGGGACTTTTGATGGAGTTTGTATCTTCGTTATCTTGTAGCTGTGATAAAACTAATAAAGGCAAGTTATCCCCAAAGAGGAGCAGCAGTGCTTCCTCTCTGTACATAACACCTGCACATAAACAACCTGCACTCTGCATTTATACTGTGTCCTGTGTTTATATTATTTATTCATTATTTGCATCTGTATTTATCAGTAATATGATTGTGAATTAATTATTGAATAACCTGGAATATGATTAGGGTGTCTTTTGAACATTTTAAATTATGTATTACACTTAATGTTTCAGGGAAAATTGAAGTGATCTCACATCAAACCCAACGCTCAGGAATTATCAGCCTCACACGTGACTGAATGGAAATTATAAATGCTGAAAATGATTTCTTGCTGACAGACTCTTGTACTCTTTCTGACTTTAACTGTATCCATAGTAAAAGTTAACAAGGGAAAAACAGATCATGAAAAGAAAAATCTAATTGTTCAGACCTAGACACATATTCAAATTAATACATAACAAATAAAATATAAAACATGGTTTATTTATTTTCACTCCATCGGTCCAATCAGCTGCAGCATCCAATCAATAACCCATATCCAATACGTGGGCGTGTCAGATGGTAAAAGTCTTCCATGAAGGCTGCACTGGTGTATCCTCGCTCATGGCTCCTCAGATATCTCTCCTCACTCCTCAGAGCAGAAATAAGAGCTTGAGATGTACCCAATGTGCAGAAATTTAAATTAAAAGAATACTGAAAAAGAAAACATGTAGTGAAAAAGTGCACACCTCACCCCAGACTCAGCGTACACATGTTAAATAGGACTGAGTATAATATAGTGAAATGGAAATTAAAAATCAACCTTTTTGGTTGTTAGTTAATTGTAGTGTGTACATAGTGTGTATATGTCTTTCTTTTGCAGTCCACACACTAACCAAGTTTAATAACATGTTGATTAAAGGTGAATTTCTAAACTAATTGTGTATCTGCACTCAATTACTTTTATTTTGGTGTTTGCTGTTGTTCCATTATTTTAATTATATTTTCTTTTCATTAGTGAAGCACTCTGTGAACTGTTTATATGTGAATGGCATAAATTCAACCTGTACAATATTCAAATCCAGACTGTATAAGGGGTGGGCTGACTACCAGGGATTTTGATCAACACCATGGATGTGCAGTCAGGCACAATGAAACACCAGGGGGATCCATCTTAGTTGCATTGTATTGCAGACAAAGATGTAGTAGTGCAGGGGAAGCTGGCACCAATCGATGCTGGTTTTGTCTAAACAGAAAATACGTGCCATGTGTTAACACCATACAATGCAGCAAATAACTGACAGCCCTATAATGACCAAAATTAACACAGTGTTCTATTATCCTAATTTACCTTAATCTAAGCATCAAAATAATACAAACAAATGGAGCGAAAACAAAGGAAACTCACATTTTCACTCAAACAATTGCTGCCAGTGGAGAGCCCAGGGTCCAGGCTCCGCCTCAAACATCTCTTCTCAAACACCTGCTCTTCACAACGCGATGATGAAATATCACCCCTACTGATGGCAAATGTATGATGAATTAATAACACTATGGGTGCCATATATATCCACAACTTGTGTAATGGTTGTGTGAAAGGACGATTGTGCTGGTGATGTTGGAGACCTTTGTGACAAGACTTTCTTCTTTGCTGTTCTTTTCATCAGCAGGACTTTGGTGGCCTCTGTCTGAATTCATATGCAGACAGTTGATGAAGACTGTTGATTAGTCAGTGCAAGCGATGTACTGGTCATGGAAAAATGTGTATATCATGGTACATCAACCCCATTGTACTGTCAATGGTATGTACAAAGGTACAGGCCAATGGTACAAAACATGTACAATGTAACAGTCGCCAATTTTAGATGGTACAGCGGTACAGTGTACTTCAATTGGGTATTGTATAAATAAAATACAAAAATGGTATGAATGTCTTGTACCACATACATCAACATCCACAATATAGTACAATACAGTATACTTTCAAATGAAAATGTGAAGGCTTTGCGGCTTGGGTTGTCTTAGGCGATGTAAAACTGCACATCCTCAGATTCTGGCTGCTTGGAAATTAGACTTTCGGAAACTCTGATCTCATTATTTTTTACATATTATAGATTAAATGATTAGTCAGATCATCAAGAACATAATCTGTAGATTAATTGATAGTAAAAGTAATAAGTAATGTAACATTTTGATTACTTCATCAAAGTAATGTAACTTATTACATTTGATTACTTTTTGATTACTTTACTTTAACAAATGTTTTAAACTGGGCAATAAAGCTGAAAAGTCCTAAAATATACATTTAAACCAGGCAGTGTAAA
>JAVQJD010092432.1:0-30527 GCA_036023655.1 Nannoperca australis
AAACACACTTTGCCAACTGCACGCTCCCTCAAAACCTGCCACATCTGTGGCATCGTGCTGTGTGATAAAACTGCACATTTTAGAGTGGCCTTTTATTGTGGCCAGCCTAAGGCACACCTGTGCAATAATCATGCTGTCTAATCAGCATCTTGAGAAGTTCTCACTAACACGAATTTAGACAATTTTGTGAACAATATTTAAAAGAAGTAGACATTTTGTGTACATAGAAAATGTTTTAGCTCTTTGAGTTCAGCTCATGTAAAACTGGAGCAAAAACAAAAGTGTTGCGTTTATATTTTTGTTCAGTGTAGTTATCTGAAATTTGAAACCCTCTATATTAAGTGAGATTAATACTCAGTAATGTTTTGGGATGTTTTGAAGTGATGAGTTGCCAGTTGACATTACAATTATCTAATTATCTAAATAAGTTATGATGAGATATGAATAATGTTTTAACCTAAGCCCAGACATGTTTTTCTTGGTGATTTGTATGCAAAATAATAATAATAATACTCTTTATTTATAGAGTCATACAATCAAGAAAACAGATACCAATACAAAAATAAAAATATTTTATTATTAATTAATAATTAAAAGACAGTTCAAAGAAAATTTAAGCTCACATAAAATCAGAGAAGGCTCTCCGATAAGAAGGGGTTTGAATGACATCAGTGACTCAGCCGACCTGATTTCTTCGGGCAGATCGTTCCAGAACATCAGGCCTTGACTGCAAACACTCTGTCTCCTTGAAGAGCCTTAAAAGTAATCACTAAAACCTTAAAATATATTCTAACTGAATACTTCACTGGGAGTCAGTGTAAGAAGCAATTAACACCACATGCTGTTGTACTGTAGTTGTGCCCTAATTCATGATGTAGTGGTTCATGTGCATTTTTAAATATATATCTAATTTTATGGATATATAAACCTGTATACATGTAAAACTGAAAAAGAAAAGAAAGAAATACCCTAAACCTAACCAGAACTCAACCATCTCACCCGTCTGAAACCCGCTGCTTCCACTGTGTCTCGGCTGCTTTTGATTCCCTGCTGTGTTTTCAGGACTGGTATGATCAGGGTACGCCTGCTGTATTCTGGGTATCTGGATTCTTCTTCACCCAGGCCTTCCTCACAGGCAGCCAGCAGAACTATGCCAGGAAGCACACCATCCCTATTGACCTGCTCGGCTTCGACTTCGAGGTCCTGGATGACATACAGTACAAACGGCCCCCAGAGGACGGTAGGATACTAACAGCCGTGGTGGAGGAGATGGGGGCGAGAAAGGACGTGTTATAGGAGAAGGAGGGATGGTAGTTTAATAGGATATTAGAATAACTTATGATTAGATAAAATGGCCCTTTTCAGCATCCCCTAGTTTAATGAAGGTAGAGAAAGTAGTCCAGGAACAGAGAGAGCACTTGAAGGAGTCAGAAAGATTAAAAAGGGCACAAGGGGATGAAAAAGGCAGAAAGTGAAAAAAGCAGTGGGTGGAAGAGAAGAAACAAACAGATGAAAACTGACATGAGGCTGACTGAATAGAAAGAGTGTAAAGTGAGAATGGAAGTTAAAGCACTCCCTGCCTCTCGTGTGCATGCGGGCCTGCGTCGGCCCCTCGCTGCGCCTCCAGCTCTTGCATAAAGCCTCGTCCTCAATCAGTCCCCAGCTGGGGCCCCATCACACGAACACAGCTGATGCTGCCAAACCACAAATCCGACAGTGTGTTTGTGCATTTGGGAGAAGCGGTCCTGACAGTTATCTCTAAATCTGGCCCTTTTTTCCCAGCCTGTTAGCTGAGAGCTCACATGCTTTATGGACAGACAGTGTTACGGCACAGAGGTCAGTTCAGCTCGGTTCATAAAGTTTTACAGTCGCTGGACGAGCCAACAGGATGGTAGTGGCGGGGTAGAAGCTAGTTGGTGATATTAATATGATATCAGCACTAACACCTCCGCTGCAGCTCTGAATGGTCTCCGTGTTTGTGTGGGACTCTCAGGTGTGTACATCAGAGGCCTGTTTCTTGATGGCGCCCGCTGGGACAGGAAGACCAAACTTCTTGCTGAGTCTTACCCTAAAGTGCTGCATGACCCCATACCTGTGGTGAGGAGCACACACACACTGCACACAGACATTCATTAGACATTGACTGATCAGAAATAGCTTGATAATCAGACTGAACGGCCATTTTGTTCCACTTCCTTCATTCAGTCTTGACATCGTGTTCGCCAAACAGCTCTGCAAAACAACCCAAACAAAAAGAACATGACATGTACATTCTTTATCCCTCTCCTTAATTCTGATTGGTTGATTGTATCTCCAATCTCCAAACTGTGTGTTGCCATTTCAAATGTTTCTTAACCGACACACTCAGTGTTGCCGGACATAACAACACACACTTCTCCTGGATATACAAGTCGTCACTGATACACGCTGCAGATTGTTTTCCATGGATCTGTTATCAGAACTGGATCCAAAGATGGCGCCTATTCATTCCACCTCTCTTTATCTCCTGCCTGCCATTACAATTTCGGGGACATGCACCTTGAGAGCCGTAGTTAACTTGCTCCCTGAGGTTTTGTGTACACAGGTTTGTATGTTTTTACTTTTCAATCAGTCAGATATTTTCTAACGCAGCTGTTCATCTTTTGTAATGATGGTCCAAGTGGGAGAGTTTCATGTCCATCCAAAGCTGTAGAAGTACAAGAACTGTAATAGTGTTAATGGGGATAATGAATGGAACAATCATCAGCGCCTGAAAGAGCTCCTCTCACAATGAAACTGTACAGCCATCAGTGGCACAACAGCAGACGTAATACATCTACAGACCAAAACAATCTCACCTCAAGGTCCATTCAGTGGCTGTGTAGGAGCTTTTGATCGTGTCACTTCTCATCCGCATTGGCTTAAAAGTTCATGGATTGTCTTTGGGAAGTCTTTTTTTCAGTTCCTGACAACTAAACAAACATCTGCTGGTGAAGGTCAGGTGATATCAGTAAAGCTCCTACAGCTACTAAATGGTTCCTAATGTGAAACTTTGGATGTTTGACTTTTACAAGATCATCAGATTTTGGTGCTTGAATCTCTCGTATGATGGATAACAGCCCAGTTGGAATTAGTGCAGTTTTAACCGCAGTTTTTGAGCGAGCACCTTTTTGTTAAATTTTTTACTGAAAGTACAAATATGCAGAGAGAAATGTGTATACTATATATTATAATATATATTTACACTTTCTATATTGTTAGGCTTAACAGTGGCTCACACTGAGCTGTCAAACCTTTAGAGTAAGATCACTTGGCAGTATATGCTGAAAGACACTGCAGGCAACCAGGTAAAAAAAAGAAAAGAAAATCCTTGTTGCATAACAATTCTTACATAAAGTTTGAGGGGAGGAGATTTATTGATTCTGCTGCTGTGAATCCTTCTGGGTGTCAAAAGAGAGGAAAGATCGCATCTGTTCACGTATCAAATGATTGGAAGTGGGGCAGATTCCTGCGTTATTCAGCTTGTAAACTCCTTCGAGGCGGCAGGTTTTCTTTTTAATCAGAGAGCAATATTGCGAGCCTCCGAGAAGCACAGCACTGTAGCTGCAGCTCAACCCGCGAGGACGATCGCAGCTCCTTGTTCTCCGGACCTGATGCAGAGCGGCAGCTTCAAGCTTTGTCTTTTTTGTTACATTCTGCCTGTAGCTTCGCTCTCACATCCTTTCATTAATTAACCAAACTTAATATGGTATTTGAAATCAGAGTGACAGAGTGATGGAAACAGAGGGCCAGTGGCAGAGAGCAAGCACTGATCAAGTTTTCTTTTCTTTTTTAAAATTGTTTTCTCCTTCTGTTCTCTCTTCTTCACAATACATTCAGTGATTAGGAATAATGCACAAGACTGACTTTTTTAATATTCAGACATTTCAGGGCAAGTTATTAACAGAGTCAGTTTTTGACAAGAGCGGAACTTAATTAAAAATGTGTTTATTTGTGTGTGGGGGGGGTGTCTTGCCACGGCTGGCTTTGAAATGCAAATCTTCACAGAGTCGCCTGTTATGGAACCAGATGAATACATTTCTGGCTGCAACTCAACAAACTGTTTTTGTTTTGTATTTTAAAGATGTTTTTTGGGTTTGAGTGGCCCAGTTTATCCCTTTTACACAACCAAGACTCTTAATAGCCCGAGGGGACTCTTCCTTGTTAATACTATTGTTGTATAAGTTTAATGCCCCCAAAGTTCCAATTTATACGTTACTGTTTGGATAGAAAACACGAGATCCACGTGAGTTCCTGTTTCATGTCGTGACCTTTGTTCTGATCCGTTGGATCGTATGACAAATGCATGATGATGCGCGTGGTTGTTGTCAAGGAAACCAGCTTGCGAACTTTGCTGCTCGTCAGCACAGGCGTACAGAATTTCATTTACCAGTTAAATTATTCCACTAGTCAAATGTTTTGAATGAAAAACAAGCGCTAAATGATAGTGACTGTGTGCTAAAATAGTTCATGGAGGTAAAGAAAGCAAATGCAGATTTTAAAATGCAATCATCTTCTGTCTCTGCCTCTCTCTCTCTCTCTCTCTCTCTCTCTGTCAGATGTGGCTGAAGCCAGTCAAACGGCAGGACATCCCCCAGAGGATGTGCTACTTGGCGCCCGTCTACAAGACCAGCGAGCGGCGCGGCACCCTGTCCACCACCGGCCACTCCACCAACTATGTCATCGCCATGACGCTCAACTCTGACGTGGCTGCTGAGCACTGGATCAGACGAGGGGTAGCGCTGCTCTGCCAGCTCAGCTCCTAGTCCCCGTCTGTCTCACATACACACGAACAAGTCATTAAAAAAGGAAAAAGAAAATGGCCTCTTTTTTGTGCAGTACAAAAAACTCTAAATGGTACTGAGGTCTTACTAGAAGTACCAGAGGTGACGTCTTGCAGCCTTAGGTATGAACATATAAGTATTGCTGTAGATAACTTGAAGTATACAGTAACACTCGGTGTAGGAGGACAACAGTCAACATTAATGCGCCCAAACGTTACAGCAGCCACATCAGTGATAACTGATTATCCCACGCTCCACCTTGTATCCGACGGGCTTGATTGTTGATTGCAGAAATAAATTCAGACATGCTGATGACTGCCATTATGCACAGCGAGCTATGGCAGCTCTCCCAGCAGCCATTCTGCTAGTGTGTTGGCTGCGTCTTACACACTTAGCTGGTTTCTAAATGTATGCATGTATTTATTTAAGAATCAACTTTGCTGAACCTGCTGATCTGGGAACACAAACTGAAGCGGGAGACGAGGGGAGCAGCGAGAGGCAGGAGGAGTGTTACTGGTGGATGTCATGCTGTCGTGGTTCTGCAGCTGTACACCAGTTGTCTCTGTGACATTACGCCAGAACCATCAGAGAGCAGGAACCTGGGATCTTTTCAGAGTTTATTTTCTGTTTGTAATGGAGAGAATGTACAGACAGGCAAACAGCAAAGATGTCACATTTTGCATTTTATATCCAGATTACTAAACAAATATACGTACAACAAAGCAAAAATGAAAACAATCATGGACCTTCATTTTACAGACAATGTTTTTGCCCAATAAACAGTGAAGAAACTTGTTCTTTGGGGCATAGTGTCTTTAAGTGTCACTCACTCTTACAGAACACTTCACAGTTCAGTTTTGATTTCAATTCTATAAGTAGAGAAAAATACTTGACCCCTAATCATTAAAAAATACACAATCAATTATAGGAAACTTAGTATAAGAGGTGAATCAAGATACATTCATGTCCCGTTTAACACGCTTGTGCACTTGAAATGATAAAATGCCTGTAAAAAGATCCAACACCGCTTTCACTACACCCCAAAGAATCTCATGCTCTTCACACACAGTTCATTTAAAAAGTAACAAAGGTTTTTCCATATTTTAACTTTGGAGTGCAAAGAATGAAAACAAATGTACACTCAACACAATGTCTGTACCGTTGCGTGCATGATTCCGTCAGCTGAATAACACAAGTTCAACGACACTGACGTTCAGTTACAGCCAGTTAAGACGTAGATGATGGATGTCACACAGTGACAGGATAAATGAAGCCACACACACAGTCTGTGTGCTCCAGCAGCCGAAGCTAGGCTAGCTAGCTTAGCATGTGAGCCGCAGAACAGCTAATGGAATGTCGGGGCGTGGGGAGGGGGGGGGGGGGGGGGGTGTCAAGCACCAGCCACTGAAAATCCACACTCGGGCCAGTTTTGGCACAGAAGAGTCAGCAGGGGGGCAATAATGTACATCATCAAAAACATACACGAGGAATGCTTGTAGGAAATATATGAAAATAATAATATTCTGTCATGTGGTTTGATAACTCCGGCTAAACCGTCTCAGATTGTCTGGATTGACTCCTTGATAGAAGTACTTTCTAAACTATTATTTAGCAGGCAACCAACATTTGCTTTTAGCTGCTCAACTACTGACTCTATTAAAGAGCTTCTGTATTTACAGTAGATCAGAAAAATGCTTTCGTGTGACAACTAATGAAACGTCCACTGCACAGCACCTTTTAGGAACTCAAAAGAGGCACCTTAAATACATCTAGTTAAAGTCAACACTTTTTCAAGAAGAAGACGAGAATAACAAGTTATCTGAATTGACATTTTGAAGCTGATGATTCTTATAAAAAAAGATAGAATATAAAGGCCTAAAAAGGATTCGTCTTCCTTTGGCTACAGATTGTCAAACCCTTAAAAATAAAAAGTTGGTCAGACATTTGTGTTGCTAGTTTCTAAACAGTAACAGTGATACGTCTTAAATGCTGTTTTGGAAAGACTTTGGCAGCTGTGTTCGCTATCACTAGGAACTACAAAGGTTTAATAATCCCAACGATCAAATGAGACAAAACATAACTGAAGTAATAAATGGATGATAAATGGAAAGTTGTAGCAATAAAAAAAACAAAGAGTCATTCAGACATCTCCCAGTCAGGAACGCGTTTCAATTTTGACACTGCAGCTTAGAGCTGTCGACACATTTTGGTGGTGAAGTGTTTCACTCCAGATGTAGCAGCTAGCTAAAGTGAGCGCTCCGCCTCCTCAAGGACGCGGTGGCGGTGCGTGGAGCCGGCTGCGCTGCTGCTCCAGTGGCCAGCGCTTGGCACAGAGACACGGGAGGCGTGGTGACGTCAAAAGCCGATGACGGGCGGAACACACACACCACAGATGTTACAGGGGGGCGGGGCATGGATGGTGGGACGCAGCACAGAGTGGATGGGGGGGTACGACGACAACACACTAACAGGTGATGCTGCATAGGCGGCGAGCTGCTGGGCCGCTGACAGCTGCCTCTGCAGGAGCACGCGTCCTGCACCACCTTAACTATCTACAGCTCTTGATTTTTTAGATGGAGTTTCACGGGTTCACAGCAGAGGAGGTGTTTTCCGGTTGGAGTGCAGCCTCGCTCTTCTTTGTTTTGTGTTTTGCTTGGCAGGGAGCAGACAGATGGGAGCAGACAGATGAGACGTGACGGAGGAGCTGGACACGTCATGAGATGCGCAGAAGCTGCCGCTGCATGTGTGGAATGGAGGCACGAGGAACGAGGCTCACACACTGCATGCAAGACCGGACCGTCACATCGCAAACAAAGCAAACAAAGCATGTTAAGGCCAAGAAGAACAACACTGATACATCCAGCTCTCACCTCCCAGCACCCCCTCCCCTTTCCTCTCTCCTTCACTAGAAGCCAAAGTCAAAAACTATTTGGTCTTCGAAGATGGCGATGAGCAGCATGATGCCGAACCCGGTCAGCATGCCCAGGTTCTGCAGGAGAAAGTGTCCCAGCTGGCAGCGCTTGTGGTCCTCACTGTCCCCGTGCAGCATTTCTGGCAGCTGTGAGAGAGACAGAGGAAGCAGTCGGGATCAGAAACGGACTTCCTCGTATTAGCATTGCAGATCAGGAGGCAGAGAGCACTGGCTGCCCGGTGGGGGAGGAGACAGTGAAAGTTAAGCTGATGTTGTTGGGCGGGGGGGGGGGGGAGAGCAATCATCACTCTGGGGCTGTCGAGTGCGGTGTGCCAACTTACCATATCCACCAGGGCCACATAAAGGAACATGCCAGCTGTGATGGCGAAGATCCAGCTGGTCACATTGTGTGTGTACTGGCCCACAGCTGTGCCAATCAGCATGCCAACGTAGGCCATGAGGGCGGACAGCAGATTGTACACAATGGCCTGCTTCACTGACATCCCCGCTTTCAGCAGCACGGCAAAGTCACCTGTCAGCCCGGAGACACACACACACACAGCTTTAAACAATTCCCATGGATCCATCTCTTATTCTGACACACACATCCCGACATGCACTCGTCTGTAACTTGGGTGTCACGAGTGATTCACGGCTCACGACTTTATAAAAAGGGAAAAGAGACGGAGTGTAATGCTGCAGCAGCGGCTCCTCTGTGAGGCGCTCGCCACACGTCGTGCTGAGGCTGAACACATCTTCAGGTAGGTGCAAAGCAGACCAGGAGCTGCTCTTTCTAAGAAGCGTCTTCAACTTCCTCCTGATACTCTTGTGAATACGCACGCACGCCGTAGCCTCTCTACCCTCAATCATTGCCGGGACAAATGCGGGAAGAGGGCCCAAGTCTCAGCGGAAACGCCCTGGATTTGGAGAGAGGGATGAATGCTGAGAAGGGGGTGGCCTACATTTCCTGCGCCGTGTCACAAGCGGCCTCTTTTCCTCGCTAATTACCACAATGAATATATTACCACTCTGCTCTCATCCATCAATCACACCCGGAGAAAAAGGGGGCAGAAGCTGAAGAGAGACGGTCCGCACACACCTCACTTCAACTGCCTGTTTTTCCCCCTCTTCAACTTACTCCGGTGTTTCCTGCCTCCAATCCGTCAGCCTCTCAGACTCGCCTGCCGCCGCCTCATCTGCCGCAATTAACACACCCATCACTGCCAATTAGCTTCACTCTGGGTGGTTAAAGAACCCTCATGATCATCATCTTTGCCATCCAGCTGCCGGTCGGGGGACGGCTTTTGTGTTCAAGAGGAGCTGAAAGGTGCTCTTGTCAAAACTGCTGGGCTTGTCTGACGAGCGGCCCTGCAGGGGTGGAGGCGCGGCAGCAAGTGGTGGCGAAGAACGGGGCGCCGAATCAACAGGAAATGTGAAATTACACGGGGAGCGAGTGATCTTGCAAATCTTCACGCGCTGCTTGAGACAGGACTTGTGCTGCAGTTAACCATCTGGAAACTCGAGTACCACTGGGACAAGAAAGAAAGGACAAAAAAAGGCTGGACTAGGTTCAAACCTTGTAGCTATCTGGTTCTATCCAAGCCTGAAGCTTCACAGACAGCGACTTTTTGACTAAATGTTTAACTTCACAGACTTTAAAGCAGGTTTTGGCAGCGTTTACTTCTTCTAACAGATCCGATTTCCCTCTTTTGCCCCTGAACACAACATTAACAGTGGTCAACACAATGGGGAGCAGACGGACACACGTTCACACTCCGTTACCGACACTAGTCTATTCATCAAGCACACCAGCTCTGCGTGGAGAGCGTGACAGGACACATCATTAGTGCTGATCTGCTGTGGATGGTCGGTTTCGCCGCGCTCTTGCCGCCTCTTCCTCTCACTATAAACCAACAGGAGAGCACCGTTGCTGAATTAAACTGAATCAAAGGGCCTTCGGAGAGAACAGATTTCAATGCAAATGAACGCACCAGCAGCTGGAGTGTCTTTGACTGTCAACGTGTTGAACAATGTGTGCCAGGCGTGCTACATCATCTTCACGGGCTGACAGTGACGAGCCATTTGGCTGCTGTCAGACAAAAGCCATTAAACTGAGAAAAATGTACTTTTTTCTGGAGTGAAGAGAAGAGTGATGATTAGTGACATCACTGAGCTGCAAGGGGCAGAGGGGTCATGAGACTCCCTCAGATTCACTTCAGGTAAGAAAAAGAGCTGTTCTGCGTGAGGCCGTGATTTGGACGCCGGGTGTCATTACGCAGTTCACAAAGCAGCTTTGTTCTGTTGCTGGATGAATGAAAGTCTGCGCTGTCTGGTGTGTAAAGTGTGGGAGTAAATGACTTGTTGAGTTTTTTCACACTTTGTCTCTCTGTGCGCTCCACTTACCCAGTTCATGAGGTAATTCGTGGCAGAAAACAGCCACTGATGTGCTGATGCCTCCTGTCAGGTTTGCACTGAACGCTGCGCCTGCACAGAAAGGTTCAGGAAACAAGTTTACACATTTTGGGGAAATAAGCTTATTCTGTTTGGTGCTAAAAGTTTATGTCAACAACACAGGACATAATGTGTTAATCAGTGAACTTGAGTGCTGGTAGTGCTGGTAGGTGAAGTTTGGACAGAGCTAGGCTAACTGTTTCCCCCTGCTAAGCTAAGCTAAGCTAAGCTAACTGACCTCATATTTAGCGCACAGACATGAGTACGCCATTACTTTTATAAAGAGACAGTATTTATGGTACAGAGTTGACAGAATCTAATCCAGTAACCACAGTAACCATTAACGAATCAAAACCTCTGAACTGAACGTGGCTTTTCATGAGGCCTTTGTGAGGTTTCAGATGTTGAGAGTAGTTGAACCTTCTGAGGACTTGCTGAGTTATTCACCTAAAGTGGACACTTATAGGTCAGAACCTCTCACCTATAGCCAGGCCGTCACTGAAGTTGTGCATGCCGTCGCCCATGATGACCATCCAGGCGATGCTGGCTATACCAGCGTCCTTCATCTCCTGGTCTGAGTGGCAGTTGCCGCCATGAGAGTGCCCGTGGCCGTGCGAGTGCCCGTGCTGCTTGGTCTTGCGTCCGTTCTCCTTGGTGGGCGACTGCTGGTCTTGTTGGGGGCCCGCGGGTGCCAGTGGCGTCTTATTGGTGGGAGAGTCGGGTGTCTGGAGCTCTGTGAGCTGCGTGTCGTTGTGACCGTTGTCGCAGGAGACGGCGGTGCTGTCGGGGTCTGGAAGAGGGAGCGGGTGTTACAGTGACAGCCGCAGACACAGAGTTAGCAAAGCTCTGTGTGCGCTGCCGCACAGACCGAACTTCTCACCTTCGCTGAGGGGCTTCAGGTGCAGCCACTCTGCATCTGAGCGCCGGTTTAACTTGTGATCGGACAACTTCCTGCCAATCTTTCCCTCCTCGCTCGCCTTCTTCATGCCCTGTGAGCAGAGACATCATATTAAGCTCCATCCACAAAAATTCACAACATGATTGTATGGACAGGAACCAAGCTCAAGCACTTACCCTGTGGTCTTTGTAGTGCTTAAACATGCCGATGCAGTGTTCGATGATGAAGAGGAGGTAGATGCCGGCCAGCGCTGTTAGGCCCTTCCACACGCCATCGAAGGCTGTTACCAGATCAGTGTCTTGGCTCGTCTCGTGCTCGCCGTGGTCGTGCTGCCCTTGAGACTGTTGACAGGAAGAGGAACAGTGGACGACTGAGAGGAGGAGGCACATTTATCAGGGCGTAGATATTTGATACTAGAAGCCCGATGCCTCTTACTGTGTGGGTGAAGCAGAGGATGGCTCATGATCACTGAAACCTACTGTGTGACTGTGATTGCACAGTGTCAGACATTCATTAACAATTAGTCAGGAGAAGAGGGACTTGGAGGTTTCAGTATCACTGAAAAGTGTGACACAATGTTCACGGATGTTTAATTATCTTGATTAGTTGCTCACTTCCAGTAATTCAAAAAACTTGGGTTTTATGTGTGTAAAAATTCTAAGAATTACATCATTTTGCTCTTACTCCTCCAATTCAGAATGAATGGCCTTGTTTGATTTACTTACAGGCATCTCATTTAGTTACTGTTAGCTTCTTTATACAAATTCCTATTTTTGACTTTTAGGATCATTTTAAGACCAATTCTGTGCTGTTTTACACATACGACCCACATACGACCCACGTCTTCATAACTTCCCTATAGTTCTTCTAAATGTACCGATATGATCCGTCACTGCGGGCGTGCCCACAGTGGGCAAAGAAGACAACAGCATATGTTTCATAATGTAAAAGAGCGCTGTGCACAAATTGCGTTGTGGCCGTGCGCAGCGTACTCACGTGGGGCATCAAGTGAAGGAGAGCGTCGCCACTGAGCGTGCCCACTGCCAGCGCCACCAGGAAGGTGAGCAGGAACTTGAAGCAGCCTTGGTTGAGGATGGGCACGAGCACCACGCCCAGCAGAGACAGCAGGCTGATGATGGTGATGGACACAAAACCCCACAGCCACACCCACACTGGAGACACAGAGACAAAGGCACCACATCGTTGTGGAGATGTAGCATGACACTTCAACTGTGAAAGATGTTTCTGACTGATTGAATCATCTTTTAATCATTTTTTATTAAATTACAATACAGGACATTCAAATGCTGTCATGATTTCAGCATTTCACCACACTAACAGCCACAGCTTTACCATCATTTGGCTGCTGGCTGAAGGTATTTTTCCCATCCTGTACAAATGCAAAGGAAACTATCCTCCAGAGGTTTGCAATCCATGTGTCCTTGTGGTGACACATGATGCCTAAAGTAAGAAATTGCAAGAGACGTTTCAGCAGAATCCGACTGTCCTCATTTTTCATTCATGACACATGAAGCTTGAGAGAAAGAGTCAGAAAGGTACACTATCATTTAAACTGTCAGTCCACCTGTCAGCCCAGGGCGGGTTTCAAAACAGCTCGAGGCCGAGTGAGAAAAACTTTATGATTCTTTCGTCACAGAGGACAAAGTGTTTAATGTCGTATGAAATTCAATGTCACACCAAAGCTGGTGGCGCGTTTGCTAAAGCGATGCCGGGTGTTTCACTGCTGACACTCAGCTATAGGACGTCTGCTGACTCAAAGATGGCGCGCGTGTATTGCACATCTTACAGACAACATCTCTTTGGTGAGGCATTTCAGGAGTACGTCACAACAAACTAACACTCTGTAAAAAAGGTGCCGCAAACATCTGTTCCTCACAGATTTAGCAGGTTATTTAGGTTATTAATGTTTCAAACCAAGAAACGTATTTGCTCTATTTGACTTAATACCCGAAATACTTCCTCCAATATATTAGACTATTGAGCACTGAAAGAGCCTAATTGATATAAACAAAAGAAACAAAGCTGCCACCTAGCCAGAGGGGGAAAAACTGACTAATAACAGTAAAATCACGCTGGCAGACACACTTCCTCTCCTCATCTAATCGGCCCCAGGTGGTGTCGCTTGTGAAGAGATGATCTGAAACATGTCTTGTGCCTGACAGAGTGGTCTTTAGAGAGACTGAATCAAGCTGTTACTATCCCATTACCCAGCTGTAGGATTAAAAAACAGAACCAAAAAAAAAGTCTCTCCCCAGGCAGCCGTCTCTCCACCCAGAAAACAGGAGACAGGGGCTCGAAGTTCCTCTTGGGGGAAATAAGTTTAACTGAAGAGGAAGGCCCCGATGCTTAAGTGCTGATACACGGCCACTTGTCATTAGCGTTTATGGAGCTTGCTGCCCAAACGCTGACTGTGGCTGCAGGTTTACACGTGTCCTCTCAAGCCATGACAAAAATGGGAAACATTGAGTGTTCTGAGTTTCTGTTTCTCTGCTCTTTCATTCAGGCTTTTCCTTTATGCTGTCACCCGTCTGTATGTGCTGCATTTACTGGTGAAGGAATCGTGCATCTGACACAGTGAAGTCGGTACAAGCCACAATTAAACTAATTCAAACCAACGAAGCAGTCAGCCAAGAGCCCCAGCATGTAGATGCTATGCTTTATAGTATGCATACAGCATATTTAGTGTGAGTACGAGGCAGTCACTGTATCTATATGGATAAAGAGAACACCCTGATCGGCATTAGTAACTAACTTGTCATTAGAAAGGACAAGCTGGACAGACTGAAAATACTTTCTCATCATAGATGAAAATGTCTTTTACTAAGCCTGACTTTCTCGTCTTATCGTTCCCACCTTTTTCAATGTGCCTTACAAAAGTAAAAGGTGTTTCAGCTGACTGCTTTCTTATTTGTCGCACTGAGCGCGGAACACCGTGTAACCCCGAGAGGGAACTGTATATCAGGCAGACAGTACTTCCCCGCAGGTCCTTCGCTCTCACGCTCATCTGCTTTTCTATCTCATTACCCTTATGCAGTGGTGGTTATGTGTGTGTGTGGATGTGGGGGTGTGCAGGGGGCTGCAGCGGGGTGACAGTATTTGGTGATAAGGCAACAGAAGAGAAGAGAGGAGAAGGAGACTCACTGGTCTATGTCTTCTCTCCAATTACGCATCTCCTGTGAGCCATGGTTCAGAAAGATGGCCCACAGTGTTGCTTAGGCTCTCCTAATTGGCACAGCGCAAAAGGAGAGGGGAGTGGGGACCAGGAAGAAACCAGCTACAAATCTTCTGAGCTCCCCCGTGGATGCCGGTAGGAGGTAAATGAGAGGTAGCTTCGTGGCGTGTGGCAATGCCTATGGTTGAGTCTTGGTGCACCATTGCAGACAATCTAGCGCCTCCAGTTTTCCACTAATGAGGAACCATTCCTGCCCTTTTGACTTGTTCGTGCCGTCTTCCTCGCCGTCATTAACATTTTTATGACTGTTTTCAGCGGTGGCACACTGCTGCCGCAGGAACATGTGATACAGGTGTCTCAGGAGGGGAGCGTGCGGTTGATAATTAAAGATTTAAGAGGGCGTACAGTTAGGAAATTCCTCCAATCTCACAGTCGAACTTAAGTGCCTGCTGCTTTGACAGTGCTCACAAAAGCGACATTAACTTTTGCAGCTAAAATGATTTGCTTTCATAGAAAATGTCACTTTCCACCTCTAATTAAAAATAAATGCAGGCTTTGCAGAACATCTTATGACCCCACATCGCCATGTTGTCCATTGTTTACAGTGAAACCCTCCAAACTTCTCGCCTACTTTGCATAACATAAATGAAAACTAAAATCCAATTAGAACATGAGAACAAATAAATGTACCAGGTGTAACTGCAGTGTGGTCAGATAGATCACACGGTGCTCACAATGCATTTTCATTCCAGGTGGACGTGTGTTATCTGCTCCTGTTCTGTGCTTTTGCTATTCTTGTGTGCAGAAACTGTGATTACTGATCCCGGTGTGATTTGTAGCGAGCGTTTATGGCTTTATGAGCTTATTTATTATTTCATGACCTGTAAGTCATTAACTTTAAAACGCTGTGATTTTATGATTTGCATTCTCATAAACCTGGAAACGATGAGGTCTCGGTGCGGGGCTAAACATTGACCTTCATTCTTTATAGCTCATCTTTCGGCCCCTTTGTGTTCCAAATGAATGAATGAATTATATTCAGAAAGAAAACCCACAAACTGAAAGAACAGAGATCACAGGAGGAAAGATGCGATTTCACAACATAAGTGAGATGGGTCCACAAAAAGGTCCTTTTCGCAATTTCTAAATTGTCAGCATGAGATAGGACCATTCGTTTTTTGATTTTGCCATGGCAACTAAAATCCTTTATTAACAAGGGCACACACTGTCACAGACACAACGCTTCCCAACAGATCATGAGTGCTGCAGTTAGGCGAGTGAATGATCCTGTCAATCACATGATGTACTCTATTAAGGCAATTTGGACACTTGTTTATTCAAACATTAACTTTCTCCCAGTGAATGGCACAAAAACATTCCCTCTTCCTGGGTGGCCAGAGACACATGCCAGGCTGACCTTTATATTCAGCTCTCATAATACATCCACTGCCAATCAACTGGTGCTGATGACCATTAGTTATGCATATGCTCACTGGGACTACTGACTCACTGAAAAGATTAATCAATTAAGGAAAATGCTAAATACTTGCTGTGCCCGCAAACACACCTCAAAATAACCAATATATTTTTCCACTCATTATATGGCGGACACAGCTACTAGCACACCTTCTCTTCCAAACATTTAGAGGCTGCTGGCATATCAGGTACGAGTTTGAATTCAAGAGCAGCTAAGAGTGGGTCAGTAAAAGAATGATGAAGCAAAAAATGTAAACCTTTCTGAGTATAAATAAAGATTAAACCTGGGTGATTGTACAAAGATAATTCTGTGGCAGTGTTGGTGCATACTTGGCAAACTGTTATCAAGCTCAAAGAGCACGGTGAATAACAGACCTCTCTTATTACAAGACGCCGCTACAGTTTTGTGTGACTGCCTGTTCCCCTTCAGGCCTGCTGCCTTACAAAGCCATTAGATATTATGCTTTCTTCCTTTATCTGTACATAAAAAGGGAATAAAGCATTGGTGTTGCAGAAATAGAAGAAGGTTAACATAACAGCAGACATACCTCTTGGGGTCTCCGCTGTGCTCTAAAAAATTACTACTAATAAATTACAGACTTTCAATTTCCTGTTTGGTTCACTTCAACTATTACTACTGTAAAACATGGCTTGATTAGTTCAAATAAGAATTTTATTATGCAGGTCTGCCACTTCTCCCTAAGAGAGGAGCTCCATACACATCCTGATAGCATCACATTATAAATGTGATGGTTTATGATAGTGTCCCTGTGGTTTGCCGATTATGAAGATAGTGGTTTCCTCTGGCCGATGGCAGCAGATGAACACAGTAACTTACTTACTTACTTTTTTCACTTTCACACAGCAAATTCATATCACAATAAATGCTACTCAAACGTAGCTGTTCTGTGAATGCATCCATTATTTAAATGTTTCAACAATATCACATCAATATCTCAGGGCTTTATTTATCTTCCACATTCTAGCTTTTGTTGTTTTGTTTTCTTTCAGGTCAAGCCACTGTCTGAGGTACACTCAGTCATGTAATACTGCGTTGTGACAATGGAACAATGGTCTGCTGAACAAACATGCTGGGTGGATTGTGATCTAAATGTCATTATGTACTGATGGGTTAAAAAGGTACTGTTACTTTTTTTACCGTTGTGCAAATAAAATTAAAAACAATCCTGTACACCAGGATGTTGTTCAGCAATGACAAAATTATGACAGTCCAAAACAACAAACCTCTTCTTTGGTCAGGGTATTAGTTTTCGGCAGAACCAACGATCAGGTTGCATAATGAGGAAAAGCACTGTGTCTGTCTGCTCTTCATAGTCTTATTTTCACTACATGTCTTGCAGAAACAAATAAGGATATCAAAAACAACGTGACAGACAGAGTCTGCTTGTGCATATCCTTATTTGGGTCTGCAGTAAAACCCTGAGTGAGGTCTCAAGTACTTTAGACTGGGCTTTTAGCAGGGTTGAGGTTGACAGTCTTGCTGAAATTATTGTTTGTTTCCTTCTACAAGTTTTTTTTTTGTCAAAATGGACTGGATCAATAAGATACTTTGGCTCTTACCGGAGCTGACGGGCTCCAGGGCCTCCTGCTCCACATCCATCTGGTGGTAATGGCGGATGCAGACACGACTATCTATCTGGTAGAGCAGGGCAGGACACAGGTAAGTGAACTGGCTGGGGGAGATGAGTGAGTCAGGACTCAGGCCGTAGTAGGTGAGGAGCTGAGTCAGGTTCAAACACTGGAAGGAAGAGATGGTACAGAATGGGGTAAGAAACCACTGGCCATGAGACAACAGAAATAACAAAACATACCTGTCAAAAGTGTGACATAAAACTAATATGGTCCTCGCTAAACGTATGCATTGAATATCAAATACTCATGCCTGTACACTTGAAAGTTGGCTGTAAAAGCAAAGTATTTAGGTGAATCGATGACTGTTTGGAACATACTGACATACAGAAAGAGGAGTGGAGAAGCTGATTATGCTGCAAGCGTATAACTTTCACTGGTAGTTTTTATACTTTTATGTCTCTGTAAAAACCATTGAAATAGCTTTTAACAGACATATTCCAAGCTTACCGCAGCTCCTCTTGTCCATGAAGCAAACAAACCAAAATGTTGTTACAGTCAAATTTGAACCCTACATGGGAGGTGAGAGTTTGATACTCAGATTGTGTGTGAAGTTATCGCGTTTGGAGGTACAGTTTTGACACTTTGACTGAGAAACCAAGCTGCTCCTTAAGCAAAGCCAAGGATTTCCCGGTGTTTTTATTTTAAGGACAACAAAATCCTTTCAAGGGATATGTCATAGGTGATCAGAAAGACTCCTCAGTAGTGACCATTAACACAGTTCATTTCTATGAAACACATTAAAAAGAACTTGACAAGTAACAAGAAATTCACTTGAATGGGAATGTGTGTCCAAACTTTTGACCGGTCCTGTATGACCAAAAGTGGTCAGAATAAATGGCAATACCATATTATTTCTGAGAATTATCAGGTAGCTAAGATGCAGTCTTTGTATCACGGCTCAGGTCATATTGCATCTTTTTTACTTTAGATGTTTCTCCTACATCACAATACTGTGCCATTTCTATGAATGTGTTCATATTGTGGAGCCTCTCGCATGTCAAATCAGACAGTGAGTTCAGACCAGTCCTACCTCCTCATGCTGATGAGACAATCCTCCTGGATGGGCAGACAAGACGGGGACTGGTAAAGTGGGGATGGAAGGTCCTCCTGCTGCTTCTCTCTTATCTTTACGAGAACGGCTGTGACCGTCACTGTGATCATGGTCATGACTGGGTTCATGTAGATGGTCAGTAAAATCAGACACAGGTATGAGAGTAGGACGGGTTCTGTTTCGCCCTCTCTGTCCTCTCGTCCTGGCTGGCTTTTTTGGCTTCTTGGGCCAGCTTTCTGTAGTGGCAGGAGGAGACTGTAGCTCCTGAGGGACCTGCGACAGCCCCAGCTCAGGAGGGAGCTGCTGCTCTTGGTTGATGGGAGGAATGTCTGTGCCTGTCTGCACTTTGTGGGCATGTTCGTGATCACTGAGATCGCTGTGTTCGCTGTGAGGTTGAGAGGACTGGTCCTTGTGGTTAGAGTGCACCCGTATCTGCTCATGTTTGTGCTCTTGGTTGTGATCATGTGTGCCCTGCACATATCCGTCAGAATGTTTATGGTCACTATCTTCTACCTTGGCGTGATCATGATTATGTTCTGCATCATGCCCATGATCATGGTTATGGTCATGTCTTGTAGGTGCACCAGCAACTGGACTGGCAGCAGTAGTCTGTTGGCTGCACCATGTGGGAAGTTGTTCTGTGTGTGGATGCTGGGAGCTGGGCTTGTGGTGTGGATGACCATGACCATGACCGTGCCCGTGGCTCTGGCCTTCAGTGGTGGATGAATGTGAGTGAAGCCCCTCCTGCACATCCAGCAGGTCTAGATGAGCTACGTGGTCATGGCCCAGAACCTCATGATGCGCACCTACCACCTTCACCTCGCCCAGACCCAAGCTAAACAGCAGACTCTGAAAGCCCTGGAAATCTAGCCGGTCTTTCTGGCCATAGCGCCTAAACAGCTGCTGGATGTAGAAGCGCTGCTCCTCCTCTAGAGAGTGCCCCTGAGGGATCTTGGACCCTGGGGACAGAGTGGCTGCTCTCACGTATGGAGCCTCAGAAATCTGCAGGTCACTGTGGGCGTTGTTGTGGTCCACGTGGTGATGTTCGTTGTGCTGATGGCTGTGCCCTTCTCCATGGCAGTGGTTGCACTGATGGAAGAGGAAGGTGAGCACACACAGGAAACAGAACTTGGTGTGCACGTGGACTCGCATTGTCCCCTTACTTCTGGTCCCCTGCCAACACAGGACAGTGAAAATATCAGAATTAAATCACAAGTAGCTTAGGGGACCGCTATGTATTCCCACCATTTAATCATACATCAATTGTTAGCAGCCAATATTAAGATATATTACAAATGATTTATTCAGTGGTATTCAAATTTGCCAGAACAAAATCAGATTAAGCAAGCAAGTAGATATCATTCAGTTTTTCAGCGGCACACTCAGTTTTTGTGTTTTTACTGGTGAGTCACTACATGAGTATTTCTAAACAATTTCATAAGTGAAAGCAGGTTTTTGGAGGATTGTTTTTTGGCTCTGTCAAATGTTTGTATGTCCTTAGTGTCAGAGTCACATTCTGAGCAGCTGCACATGTACTGGAAACATGGTTACTTTTAGATGGTTGGACTGACTCTTAACTACGTATCCTATTTTTAGTGTGTAAGACAAGTTAAATGTCTGCCTCATCTGTCAGCATATTGAATGTTGGACAGAAATATGACAATATTCATATTTTTCTCAGTATAATCTCTCTCACTATATATATATATATATGTGTGTGTGTGCGTGTGCGCGTGCATTACATCAGAAAAGTAGGTCTTTCTGTGTGAAACTAAATTCATCTAGTTTGAATGACTGTTTGCTTGGAATCATTACTCTGGACAGCAGAATTTTGCAACACAATAACACGATGATTAAATCACCTCAATGAGATTCCACTTAAAGTCAAGAAACAATAACACTGCCTTATAAGCCGGCCCCAATTGAAAGTAAAAAAGACACGCTGGCTGAATGTAACAGTATATTCTCACACATTCACATTTTAAATTAGTCATTGTAAACTCTAAGTTGTCATGGGAAAAAGACAAGAGGCAAAGTGGTAGCTTTTACGTGGATTCACTGAAAAAAAATAAAAAAATAAAAAAAGATTGTGAAAAGAAACCTCTAGTATCAGATAAAAAAAATCCTGATTTCATTAAGTCAGTAATCAATGTTGGCCCTAAAAAGCTCAATCAAGGCTTCCCTAGCAATGATACAGACACACTCACACCTTACAGTGTAACAAAGTCAGCATTCGTTTATATGTAATTATAAAAGGTAATAATAAATATCTAAGATAATAATCCTGCACATCATACATAAATACAACACTCAAACCACCTAAGCTGCTACCGTTAGCTTAGCAGATCTAATAACTGAATCAAGGAGCCTTCTGGAGCACAAAAACTCAACAAAAAATTGTGTAACAAATTGCTTGTTTTCACCCCCACTCTAAAAAGCCTGAAGCAGCAATATCATTCCAGTCAAATGACCCTCATAAGGTTTCTTGTGAAGCCTGTGGGTGGTTGATGCGTGAGGGGTGGGGGTAGAGAGGAGTAAAGAGAGGTCTGATGAAGAATACTGCCAAATAATGCAAAGATGGCACACAGTAGGCACCAGACACACACACACACACACACACACACACACACACACACATATACATAGATGCCTTTGGAGGCAGCTTGTTAGCAAAGTTTATTCTGGATTTAAAGCATGCAGATCATGAGGGAATACATTTGTGTTGTGCTGACTACAGATACGGAGCTAAATGTGAAAAACAAAAAGGGTGACAAGATTCTCCTCACAGTTGTCAAGGCTAGCAACACCAGATTGTAGCTGTAGGTTTGTGGAAGCAAAAACCACAATTTATTTATTTCTGGATACCCACAAAAAACTGCAAAACAAAAAACTCAGAGTAGAGGATACAGAAAATAAGTCTGATGACTTAAAAAATATTACACAAGATAAAAATATAAGATAGACTCACAATGGACTGCCGTTACCCCGTATTAGGGTAAAGCTTAAAAAAACTAAACAATCTAGCACTATAAAATAATCTATCCAACAAAAAACATTTTAATCGCTAACTATACAGCAATAAAATATTTTACAGAGAATACAATTCAAAAAGATTCAGCTGGCCTAAAACAAACACAACACACAAGACCTTCTTTATTCTTTAAAGCCTTGATCATTGTGTAGACGACATCAACGGCTTATCAGATAATGGCTATTAGCTCATTATGGACTTCCTTCTCTCCGTGTAAAAAGATCAAGAACTTGTGTAAAAGTAGCCAGTATGTGTATCTAAGTACACATACTGCAGTTTAAAAACAGCCAGAACAGACCCAACGTGTGCACTTTTATAATGAGTCATCCAGGTGATAAACCATGTGGCACAATTCAACACTTTCAAGTTAAACAAATCCAACATTTCAAAACCAAACACGACCGCTTACTTAACACGGACTTCATTCTCGTTCATGATAACCTTTAGGAAATGAAGCAAGGCTACTTACCACTGTGTTGTGGTGCGTGTGAAATTGAGTTTGACCGTGAAGTGAATGATGCCGCTCTGAGCTAAGCAGACGTTACGTGCGGTTACAAGCCTACTTCACGACTGTCGACAAGACAGTGTTTATAAACATGAGACAGGAGTGACCTATGAACCTCAGAGCAGATAGGTTGAGGCAAAACCAGGACTTATTTGTGAGAGCACACCCTCTAAGCAGCAACAGAGCCTGCTGTGTTTTCCTGATTGGATTCTTTGTTGTGCATGGCCTTTACAGGAGAAATAGGAGAACCTCACTTTAGCATGATGAGCGTTTGATTGTGTTACATGCACCACAATCTAAAAAGTAAGCATTACAAATGTAGTTCTCCTAATAATCTGATACGTTTTAAAAAGATCTAGTGAGCTGTGCTACGATACACACAATTTTTGTTTCTATTAAAGGGATATTAATGCAGGAAACAGCACATTACTTAGAAAGATTTCCCTGTGTTGTTGGTGAGGTAATCCCAATTTGCTTTAGCACACCAAGGAAATAATCCTATCACTGTACTGTGAAATACATTAACTCTGTTACTCACCGTAATACGTTTCCTCCTGCTTGGCCCCCAGTCCTGATGCTACTGTAATGGGGGGGGGGGGGGGAATTCCAACTTGTCTGAAACAAGCACTCTGGAAAAAGATGTAAGAGGACAGACAAGTGAAACTCGTGAGACTCATCCGCGTACAATTTGTGTGTAAAAGTTATCTGAGGCAGTGCTCGTGTTCTCGTGTGAAAAGATGAGATGTAACTACATCAAATTAGTAAAACTGATCTTCACAGTTCGAATGTGAAACTGAAAGCTGCTAAAGTCAACACAAGAACAGAACAGTTAAAGTGCCTTAATCGTTAGTTATTTTATTTTTATATTTTGTATTTACTTGAGAGAATATTTATTTCTTACTTTTTTATTAGTAGGTTGCAGCTGTACAAACATTACTTAAGAAAGACAGAGCCATAGTTTGTTCAGTAAACGTGAATACTACCCAAAAAAGTGTCATTGTCTCATTGGCTAACCGAGGATGAGAATGTCTCCTGGCCAATGAAGGACGGGAGGCTTATTCACAGGCCGGCATGTGATGTGATTCTGCATTAGCTAAATTAAGCTATAGGGCAGACCTGATTGGGATGTATTTAGGTTACAGGTGGATGCCTCAGACTTGCATTTTAAAGTTTTAAAGGCAGTTTTATGGCAATTTGAAACTGCAAATATGTCAGTGTGTGGACAAACAGGTGCATCCAATAGCCAATTAATGTAACAGAACAAGGAGCTTATCATTGGCTAATAGCAATCAGTGGCACACTCAAGGTGTCTGTTGTGCTGCAAGGGTATTTTGACAGAATTGGAAAAACAGGAATTGATGCAATCAGCCACTGGTGTCAAAATACAAACCCAGCTGTTCATTATCAATCTTTAAAATATCTTAAACACAACTCTTCACCTAATATCAAACCTGAAACTAACATAGATTAGATAGACTGGAATATGTTTTAAAAATGTATCTCATTTAAACTAACTTGGGCCAAATTTAAGAGTAAATCAGAGTGTAGGGGGTTTAAAATACTTTGTGTTTAATACACAAAATGTTTACTCAAAGTAAGAGACTACTGTAACAACAATTGTGGTTGTGTGTTTTACAACCCTGCAGCTATTCTAAAAAACTAGAAAGAAAATGATAAATGCCTTGGAGTAGTATTCAAACTTGTGATTCCTTGTCACAGTGAAGGAAATAAAATAGACACCTTAATAGTACATAATGATTATTATAAATAATATACACATTTACACAAACATCAGAAAAACCTCTTTAAGAATGTCTATTAGCTGATCTGAATGTCAAGAACATGAATGTATTATGTAAAAGCTATTATTTCTGGAATTTCTGGAACCTTTTTTTCCTTTTTTCTCGAGGGGTGGGGTTTGTACTGACTTTGGCCCCTTAAGCTGCTTCATATGATTCTCACACGACCATACACATCCTTCACGTCTCAGTATCAAGCCGCTGTGTGCAGGAAAACAAAGAGAAATTATGCATAAAAATCTCCTCTGGTATTCACGAAATGGCATCAAATGGCAAATTTTAGTTTTTCAGCAAACAAAGGCAAAGTGACCATTCTACATTGCCTTGTGCCTCACAAAAGTATAAGGGCATGGCATGTTCACTCCAATAGTGAAGGCAGTATGTACAAATTAAAATAGGACACAGCTCTCTAAAAAGTACATAAATAAAAGGCTGTGATGGTTACATCAGGAACTGTTAAGCTTCTACTTTGTAATGCATACTGCGAAGCCAGGGAGCTATACAAGCAAAACTTGCACTAAGTGAGGAGCGGGAACACAGTTTGTTCTCGAGTCACAGGAGAAATATATACAAACATGTCAGAGAGGAGATTTTCTTTGTGAGGCCTGAGGCAGAGGGCAGATGTCAGCTGTCACATGGACCCAACTCAAAGCAGATGGTCTGTGGGAGTCTTAAGGCCACAATCTGCTGTTGGACCATGGAATTCAGGAAACACCTGAGTGACAATCTATGAAGACAGCTAGAGAAATAACAGACTGTCAACTGTTTTCAGGCTTATCCATCAGCGTGTCCTGAGCCTTCAGCCACGCACGGTGAGACATGACCAACACCGGCAGACAGTATGTGAAATCATTACAGATTAGCTCAACTGTCCACAAGAAGCACAAGCAAGTATACACCTCATGTTTACACACACAGTGCATGTCATTACATCGACATCCACCCACTGCTGCAAAACACTTGTGATCACAAAAAACAGTGATCAAGGTAGTCATTTTGACAGGTCAAACTAGCAATCCTCTGATCAAGAGTGGCTATTCTGTGGAATTTGTCATAAGCTGTGTGGTAGATAGGTCTCCTGCAGGTCACCTGACTCAAGTTCGTGGCATATTCACACTGATGTAAAAAGCCTTTATCTTTTAACACCCAGCCTGGTAATAGCGCTCATTATCACAGACACAACACAGGTGGTAGGTGAAGACGTATGTTTCAGCACGAGTTTATCTCAACACGCTCGTCGACAACTGATTATGAAGACAAATTAATGACCCAAGAAAAGTCAAACTCTTCCAAGTCATACTCATTAAAGAAAATTCAGAAAACAAGGCTGACACATCATATTGTTCAGCAAACAGCCTGTATCCATCTGTGGTATAAAATTAGGCTGTGGGCAACCATGACACATGCATGTTAAAACCTATGTAAACAGGCCACTACTTTTTTTAAACAGTCCCTTCCACAACAACACAAATACCACACCACGAGTTCTGTAGGTTGACGTCACTGAGTCATTTATGTCTGAATTACTCGGGTGGAATCGAGGCGCTGCAATGCAAAACAGCGCAAGATCACTGCTGCGGCAAGACGCAGGTGTGTGGCTGATGCTCTGCGGCCGGGAAGAATGTTCATCATAGTTTAAAAGAATCTGAGGCCGCAAGGCTGAACTAAACACAGTCAAGCAAACACAACCATCAGCTGAGGAGAACGCTGAGCGCATGTTGAACAAATAATACATTGGCAAATCAAAGAGTGATGCTTACCTCTAGTCACCAAAGGAAAAACAGCCAGAAAGGACCGGAGTTCGTGCCACATCAATTCAATACGTTCACGTCAGCACTAACATAAGTAACAGGTTGAATGTTTTGAGGCGTTTGTTCCCGCAGTGACTTAACTAATTTGTACAGGGAGGAGGGGAGGCACTGGGAGGGAATGTGTGCTTGTCTGCATGTTTGAGCAGTCATGGAGCTGTGTCTGGGATCAACCACCTGACCAGCTACTCTGGCATACGTGTGTGTATGTGTGTGTGTGCGCGCTCCACCATAGTGTTTTCCCTAACCTCCTTAGAATGTCTTTAATAAAACACCTTGGCCAAGTTTGCAGTGTGTCTAGGCTCAAACGTTGGTGGCAACAATACATTTGTACAATAAACTGATGCCTGATTTGGACAGCGCTTACGCTAAAAGCCCTTATTCAACAAGAATGAAGTTTGACAGAAACAAGACTGAGGTCAGAACAGATGTAGTGGTTAGCAAATGTTAGCTAGCATGACTCCAAGTGCCCTGTCAGCATAATACTGTATCATAAACAGCAGGAGTGTGGGAATAGTGTTACATGTGCAGCAGATTGTACACATTGTGAGCACTAAAGCAAATAGACAGCAAATGCAGCTGGCAGCCACAGTGACTTTCACCGAGGGGTTTGTACTGCAACGAATCATGGTAGTTACATAAAAATACTAAAAAACATGAACAACCTCCCATGTTTATAAATGTTTTTTTTTTCTTTTTAAGGCAAGATTAAGAGAATCTATAATCTGGGATAGATGTTTTTAACAGTCCTTTTACCTGTAGGCCCCCCGAGGACACTACAAAAGAAGATGTAGTTAATGAAAATGCTAAATGAGGCCCCAACACTGTCTGCCTTAAGCAGTGTTGCACTCCTTTCTACATTCTCCATCACCCGTGTCCCCATTTTAATTACCAGGTACTGTATTTTGTAGTCCATGCCTGGAATTGTGTTATCTTGTCTTACTCTGAGTATAATGACACAGAAAAGAAAAAAACTGATTTGAATCTGGGGCTAAACGATAATACCAGCAGATAAATTGCCAAAGGCCATCTTTAGCTAATTATATTGCAGGAAAAAGCATTACACAAAAAAGAGGCCTTGTTAAACATAGAGGCTGTAAATAATATTCAGCCATATATAAAAAGCATCACCCAAAGCAATCTTATGTTCATTTAAGTTTTGTTTTGTTCACATTAGTGGTTAAAAGCTCATTCTTGGAGATCAGGGTTGGTTTCAGCATTAGTGTGGCTCTGGGACCGCATACTATCCAGTTGTAACTAAACTTCCAAGCCAGGAAATGAGCGGTGCAATCCTGTGCTCATTGCTTTCTTTGTATTTCAGCGTAATCCACAAATAGGCAACAAAGCCATTTGTCAATAGTTACAGACACAAACCTGGGTTTTCTGTGCGCAGACAATAAGCCCACTTTAGACGTTAAGCAAGCAAAGCCAAGACCAAAACACAGTGTGCGTATTTGATATGAAAGACAAAGTTGGTTGCACTGTAATAAACACGCAGAACGCATCAACTCATGAGGTCACATCAGAAAGGCTTTGCTGAGCCTGGATTCTCTTCAGCACTGCCCTGTACCTCAATCTACTGTACTTGATGGGATGTACATGTTAAGAACGTTAGAGGCTGTTTACTACATTACAAAAGCAGCACTGATTTATGAAGGGGATCATGCCCATTACAAAAGCAACACTTATACAATGTAACACCGTACAGCATTTTAAAAACTAATAACTTTCCAAGCTTTAATGTTAGCTGTAAAGCTGCAATAATAAAGCAGCATTGGAATTTAGTCGTTGTAAATAAGGCTTAATAACGCAGCTTAACACTTATAGGGGAATTTCACCAACATCGCACACATAAAGGCCAGTTTACTAGTCATGTTGGGTACCTACTACAATGACTTTTGTGGTTCTGGAGATGTGTCAAGACTGACTAAATGTATCTCAGCTTGGCTTTGACACTACTAATTTAAGGGCATGGAGATTGAAAGGAATGTGCTAGACAGGAGGAGTCTAACAAAAGAAGTTCTGGGTTGCATTTTGGAAAACGTAGGATCCAGCTTTTTTGGAGCTTGACCCATATTAGCGGTCAAGATATATCTCAGCATCTTCAGCTTAAAGTGTCTTCAATTCTAATCTGTCTGTTATGAGTCGCCCAACTTTAGTGCATTCTTCATTTTCTAAAGTACCTGTTTAAGAGTTGATATTGTTTTGTTCCCTCTGCAACAACTGAAAACCTAAGCTGATACTGTCTGGGAGGGAAAACGCAGATGATTATAATTCTGGGTCAGGTGTCTCCATATTACACTGGTAGTCTTATTTTTGTTACTTCATTATATACCAACAAAACAGACCTCTACAAAACAGTGTTTTGTATAGCCTGTCTGCGGTTTGTGTGGGTTGTGATAGATGAAGTTCTACAACCAAGGTCAAATACTTGTAATATTAGATAAAGTTAGTTTGTTAACTGAGGGGAGCAATACAAAAAAAGACCAAAATTAAGCTACATAAGTGATTGTATATTTTAAATTAGCTTTGACAATAGTTTTTTATCCAAACGTTGCATACTTTTTAAGCACATTTACAAAACAGTTACAAAAACTAAAATATAATTTAAGTACCAGGAGGTCAGATAAGGTGACATTTATATGACACACTTTGTAAGCTACTATCTATATTTAGGACAGGAGACTTACAACTTGTTGCACGTCTGCATATCAAATCCCCAACTGACAGTTTAAGTTCTAAATCTAAATGTAAGTTCACCTAATTTTGCTTTCAAGATTCATTTAAAAACAAACATCAATGATTACATCTTTCACAAATCAATTGTCAGCCTATAGCAGTTAAGACATTTTAATGTTGTAGCTTAACTGTAAGTTCAACGAACTGGTTTATAAGGATGCCAGATGTGACTGTGTGGAATCAAATAATTGCACATTTTCCAGGATCCATTTTTGGCTACATTTCTGTATGAATGCTAAGATGTCACATGTAGGCTATTTATGGCAACTGTGCCAAAAACAAAGCTAAAAGCTGTTATTGTGAATGCACAGTGCTCTGACATCAGAACACTCGTGTTACTTTATACCTCTAAGCTATAATGTACTCATGCAGACTCTAAATTAAGCTCTTCAACATTTGTTCATACTGAGATAACTTGTTACAATATATATATATTGAATAGTTATGGGGGGGGGGGGGGAAATACAGCTTAAATGTAAAATTTGCATACGACCAAAAGCAGTCACTACACATGCTCTGTCCATCCAATACGACGGGTGAAAATGTTAATAATAAAAGAAACTAAGTCACAGAAGTTAACCTTGCCTTAAGACTATTGGAGCCATGCTGCTAATGAGGCAGAGCCGCCCATCAGTTATCAGCGTGGTCAACGCAGGGGGCTTGAACACCGCACGTGGTGCGCAGAATGCAGCTTTCCACTCTTCCCCGTCATTGAAACGTCCCTACAGAACTGCAGGCTTTAGACGATTAAATGATTATATCACCAGAATATAACTAATCGCCAAGTTCCAAATCGAACACCGTAAACCTGCCCGACACACACGTTCAAAGTCAAATCAGTCCGTTTGTTGTGTGAAGAGTAGCCCCTTTCGGACAGGCTAGCGCTAACGCTACCGCTAGCCTGGTAACGACTGCAACAATTCAGCCAGCTAACGTTAGCTAGCAGGCGACACGCAGGAAATTAGCTTACAGCCCACAATGAGCAATGATAACATATGCTGTCTGAGCTTCCGTAACAAATGTTCGCAACAGTGGTTAATAACATCTACACGTTGTGGCAAACACTGCCCGGGTCCATGTTGTGGGAGTGAATGATAACAAATGGGTTTTTTATATAGTTACCTCACTCGAGTGCCGTGTGCATCTCCTCTCCGCTCGGTACCAAAAAAAAAAGTCCTCTGTGGTTTACGTCAACGCACGAAAGGCCTGTCATTCACCAACATGTCTTGCGAACTTTCCGTAGAATCGCGGCAGGGGCGAACCAGCAGTCTGCGCTATCTGCGCAGTGCACAGAAGAAAGCGCTGATGCCTCTTTCCGCCAGATTGTGTCTGGGCTGTCATATGACTAACTGAGAAATGATGACAGACGGCAATGACAAACTGCCACAACCGAGTGAACAAAGCCGTCATATATACGCCCTCTAAATTTAATTCATATCCTGTTGACGAAGAGAGGATGATTATTTCTGAAGCTATTGTTCATGTATTTATTTATTTTTTTATCACTTTAGTCTAGTTTAGGCAAATTTAAAGTCTACATTTAAAGTGTATTGAACTACCGATAAGTTTGAGCCAAACATAATGAGGGGGAAAAGGGAACAAGCACTGCAATCCACAGACAGGGAAAGGAGAGAAGAGCTAAATATGTATGGCGTCAGATCACTTACATTTGGCATCAAAAACAAAATTTGGCTTTGAAAACAAAACCTGAACTTGATATTTTTTACATTGTTATGTGTGTTTTTTACGATGTGTTTTTTATAAGTTAATTTTTTTGTTTAACTGTAAGTTCTGTGGGTTAAACTTTCAGGAGGTGTTTTGGCGTGGAGAAGAAAGTTTGAGGTGCGGGGCAAGGAGACGGTGATTGGCGTATAATCTGCATACTAAATTTACATTACATTACATTTAGGCATTTAGCAGACGCTTTTATCCAAAGCGACTTCCAAATCAGGAGCAACTGGGGGTTCAGTGTCTTGCTCAAGAACACTTGAACACATGGACAGGAGGAACCGCCAACCCTACAGTTGATGGACAACCTGCCCTACCTCCTGCGCCACAGCCGCCCTTGACTATGAGAGAAAGTCACTCTTTACTGTTCCTGAACCAGCCTTCCTCTCGTTCGCTCAGAGGCCTCTGGCATCACCGCAAACCTACAGTGATGTCCTCCACGAGTTCACCCGGAACTCTTGAACAGCAAGTCTGCTTCTCTC
>JAVQJD010092442.1:0-23400 GCA_036023655.1 Nannoperca australis
GGGTTTTTGGGTCACTCCCCTGTTGTGTTTTTTTTTATGGGAAACACCACTATTAAACAAACCGGTTTCAACCAACCCCCTTTAAAAAAAACCCCCCCCCCCCCCCCCCCCCCAGGCCCAAGGACACCTGACCGTCCTTTCCTGGCTTTTGAACAGGAGAGCAGGGATAGAGACATCAGATCAACACCTCAGCGTAAAGTGCCTTTGCCATTGCGCTTTCCTTTTAGCCTGTCACTCAACCTCATGTCTGGTAGTCAGTGACCCCTAAGAGGACGTACAATCTGGATGTGGCTCACATAAAATGATCTGTGACAACCCTAAAGTCATGCCAACATTTGGATCTAGAAAGTAGTATGCCTTTTCATGTAAAGACAATGTAGAAGTTATGATGGTCGAATTATACTGATTAGATTGCATTTCTTGTGTAAAATGCACAAGATACATGGAAAACAACAATGTGTTTTATTTGCCTTTATTTGCCTACTGGTACAGTAGCTCTCACTTGATTAGCCTGTATATTACACAGTCAGCTGGACGGGATGTGGATGTCCCTGAGTCTCCACACTGACTGACCAACAGTCAAAACCTTAAAATAGGAGGCAGTCATTCTGCACCCTCCTCTGTCCATCTTTTGACCCATTGTGGGTCTATTTTTGACTCTGGGGGAGTACTAGCTCCACGAGCTGTGCCACCTGTTGCCATCCGTGGCCTCTTCTCACCACACCCTGCACAAGCTGTGCTGACTGCTATCATACCTCTTACCCTTGCTAGAGGAAGACTCGTGCATTTTTATGTTTATGGGTTTATTTAGCATTCATTAGGCATAATTATTAATTAAATGTAAATGCTGTGTCCTTCTAAAGTAAGCTAGAAAATTGCTTGTTTGTTAAGATAATGCAATTTTAAGCCTTTGATATTTTACAAACTGGTGGTTATGTAAAAATGTGTCCACCCTGTTTAAATTTGAATGAAATCAATGCCTTTACATGGATCTTTCCAGTGGAATCCCCTGGCCTTCATTTAAGACTGCCTGAATCCCCCAACGCTCAGGATAAATCCTTTGACTTGGAGTTCCAGACCTGCCGCCCTCATCATGTTCAGTTTAATTCAATTTACCTTCACTGTGCTGCAAGCAGAACATGATCCAGGGGTTTTACACATATGCATATACAAACAGTGAAAATGCACGAGTGCAGACACATACTAGCACACACATTTAGGTCCACATAAGAACATAATACAGGGAAATCCCTGGTTGTATGCTTTGACTTCGTTGATTAATGCATTTTTTTTTTAACACTGGTTGAGATATGTGCTTAGAATTGTCTGAATTTGTTCTAAATCTACTTTTAATTTGTTTCCATTTCATTTGAACTCTTACTAACAATTTATTTGCATAAATGGATAGGGATTGGCTCCACAGTTTGTGATGTCACAAACCATGGTGTCGCATGGACAACTCAGATAGAAGTAAGAAGTCTCCCCTCAGCAGAACAATGTGATATATATATATATATATATATAGTACCAGTCAAATGTTTGGACATGCTTTCCCAATTAATTAAATGAGAAAGTGTGTCCAAACTTTTGACTGGTACTGTGTATATATATATATATATATATCTTTATAGTGAAATTCAAATGTCTAGCGAAAGTAGGTTGGCTTTAACATATTTTCACAGAGGTTTCGTACTTAAAATAGTTAATTGATATTCTTTCTGATGATTAAACAGTCCCTACACAATGATCTATAGTTGAGGCATGACTTACCCAGCTGCTGAGGCTGTGGTAGGCTTCTATCAACAACATTCCTACTGGATGTGCTGATGCCGCCAGAATGTTTCTCCAAACTGAGGGAGGGTTGTGTGGCAACGGGCTCACCGAGGACACATGGTCCTGGGCGCAGATGTCCGGGGTTCAACTCCCCTGGCGCCTGCATGGTTAATTTTGAGCGCTGATGCTAGCCCCGCCCTCCGCTGGCAACACTACCTCTCTGATCTTTGCGGACCTCTGTCCCAGGGCTTCCATCAGGGATTGACTGGATTGGGAGGTGTTAAAACGTTCACAGCAGTTAAGGCCCACTCAAGAGGCTAGTGTTAAAAGACACGACTCTTCTGAGCAATGAGTCAAGTTACAGAAGCTCGAGTAAGCTTTATATGCTGCAGGGACAGGCCTGGTACTTTGAAGAGAAGCGATCTGTTCCTCAAAAGCCACTTTAGCCTACAAGTTGAATCATCCTCTGTGGCATCGAGAAGCTGACTTCTCTCACACTGCACGGCAAAAAACTCTTACTCACCGTGTGATTCATCCCATCTTGTGCCAAATCTTTACCCACTGTGTGGTCACATATAATGGCTGCCATGTATCAGATGATGCTACATTATGATGTCACTTGTTTATGTTTCTAAAAGGTCGTTTAAACAGAATAGATTTTGCATGGGCATGCAGCAATCATCTGTCTGGCTGATTTTAAATGCATTTTTTTGAAAACGATTGTCAAATGTTGTTCGTTGACTTCACTTGACAGTGCATTGATTGGAGTTTCAAGAGAGAGCGATGAACCCATTTTCTCTTGCTTTGTTTTGACAATAACTGTGATACAGCCTCTTATAACCACATCCTACCGTACCTCCTTGAGAATATTCATTGAAAATAAAGACATATATAGATTAGTTACCAAATCTCTTTAGGGATTGCAGTATCACTCATACCCTCATTTTATTCTGGCTGCTAACCTTTTGGCTTCACTTGTTCTTGCACCGTGCTGGGGGCAACATTACACAGACTTATTTTTAGCAGGTTGACTCGGGGAGAATCAGCGGTGCTGCGTTGTTCCTTAACCAGCAGTGTGTGTCACTGCTGCCACACTGCAAAGGAGCAACTGTTGGGGTCTCAATTAAAGCATGAGCCATAAAATATGTCATCGTGAGGGGGGGGGGCTTTTATGGTCTCTACATTATTGTTTACAAGTGCACATACTGAAATGCTCCTTTTGGCTTTGTGTGGTGTGATATGCTATCAAATCATTTGATTGATTGAAAGTGCTCCCTGCAACACTTTCTTTCTCTGCCTCAGTTGGCCGACACCTGTATTGACCCTGGTTCATTTAATTGAATGTGACTATGAACCAAGACCCATGGTTCATAAATATAAACAAGTTTGCGTCAGGCTTGTAAACAAACAGGCCTTCACATGATTTTACTTTTGGCCAAAGCGACGTGCCATTCTGACTCCTGGCCAGAATCTCTAGGCAAAGTCATTCTAGCCACCACATGGCCTGTGGCTGTACTCCAGTTTTGGAAGCTGGATGCCATAACAGTGCTGCCCTCTGAGAGGGTGGAGGTTTCTCACTCTGATTTACAAAATATGTTTGTGTAGATAAACAGCCATAAAGCTGGATTTAAGAGCAATTTAGCACCATGGATGAAGACTGTGAAATCTGCTTAATGTCAGAGATGAGGTAACCCTGTTATTTTATTGGCCTTACACACACATTAATAGCATATGATGGGAAAATATTTGGCAGAATGGTTGCTTTGATTATGCCATTTGTAATATTGTACAGAAAAACCTGTCAAATATTAGCATTAAGATAGGATCACTCAAAAGAGAGACAACTTTGTCATCATCGTTTTAATATGATAAAAACCAAGTACGTCAATTTTGTAAACATCTCTTGTATTTTAGCATTTTAGACTTTGGCAAAGATCCTGGGAGTAGGTTTATAGATAATATGGTTCAGTGTTTATATGACTCTAGTGTTTCTTATCAAAATCTGTAGCTAATCCAGACATAACCTTCCTGTGAGAAAAGATCAAACATACACTTACACTGCAATGGCAAAGCTGTTGTAATGACAGCCTAATAGTTATATGTAGTAGTTTTGGATGTTACTGTACACCACAGCAGAGATGTGTTTATAAGCTGTCACATCTAGTGGAAAAGTTCCAGATCAATATGCCGTAACAAAACAATGTGGCTGAAGGAAGACTGAATCTGACAGCAGTGTACATACAATTATTAAAGTTTTGTCCCTCTGGCCTAAAATGTAGTCGCAACCTTGTAAAACATCCTTTATCTTCTCCCCACCAAGTCAGCTTTGCATCATACAAATGCCCAGACACCAGCTGAGATCAGAGGCACGTGCTCTGGGCAACAGCGACAACTTATCATGCGCTCTGATCCTCCATGCAGGTCTCTTCATCTGAAGATGGTATATTATTCGTTTTATAAGACTGCAATGTTGTCAAGGAGCTCAAGAGATATGCAGCCGAGGACGATTTATCCAACATTCTCTCTGGTTTTAAGATCAAGCCAAGGATTGATTTTGAACTCTGTTAACATGAGGTTGTTCAGTAAACTGAATTTGTCTGAGTTGTGCTGACAGGAAGTACGCAGGCGATGTGTTTATATAACAAGATCAATATTCAGATTACGCCTGATTTACAATTGAATGACTGATCTTAATCACCCCTACAGCTTTAATATTCCACTAACATCCTGTAAATATCTTTAAAATTCTTTAAAGATTCTATTAGGGGAGTGTCTGGTTGCTTGGGCACTAAGACCCATAACCCACCAGGGCATGGAAGTGAGAACCAGTAAGACTTCCCAACTGCTCCTATATATAGCTCATAGCCGTAGCAGGTTTGTCTGAAGCCGCACAGTGTGGGAGGTGTTACAGGGAGGCCTGTTCTGAGGCCTGGGCACACAAGGACAGGCCTCACAGAGTGATAAGTCTGTGACAGGTGGGTAAATATAGAAGAGAGAAGACAGAAAATTGCACATTATTGTCTCATCATGTATATTACTAAGGGTTTTTCTCCTAGTCGATTATGAAACTGGGGAAGTCCCTCTCTCGCTGTCTTTCTCTTATCTTTGTTATAAAGCCCATGGTGATGCCGAACAAATGTCTTTGTTTATTTTCAGCGTTTGCTTTCTAAATTAGGAACTGATTGTACTAACAGCTGTGATCTAAGCAATGCAATACGTTCAAAAGTGGACATGACGCACTGGTGAGCGAATATGTTTCCTATATCTCCTCTCTCTCTCTCTCACACACACACACACACACACACACACATACACACTATGAGGGTGAGTCATCGAAATACCACCCAAATATACATTGTGGGGTGCAAAAATGTAAGCCACTTTGGAAAAAAAGCACCAAATGTAATGTATGTAGATTGAAGGAAAGTTATACGTTTTTTGCACAGAGAATCCTATAGAGAATAGAATTAAACAATAAAAGGTTTTATTCTACTCCAAAACTGTTTTTTTCATTTTGCATATTTAAAGACTATTTTCTGCACAATGTGACAATAAAACTGATGGAGTCATAGTGCACACACACAGGGTGAATTTTGGTCTTGTTATTCCCAATGTTCTTGTGCTCAAAGCACTGAAACAAAGATCTCAGAACAGAGTGAAGTAATTGAAGGAGTGATTGGATATCCCTGTGGCCTCTGTACATGTTCTGTGCTGAAAAGGATCACACAGCAGGGAATGTCAATGGACGTCTGCCACACTGCAATCGCCAGCAAGTATCAGTTATTAATGCACTGCTTGTTGTCATTCTTGCCAGATACTTTGCGGACATTTTACGGGCGTTGTCTTGCAGTAAACACTCTTAAGGTTTTGTATTTACGAAGATAACCATAAGACAGCGAGATAGATGGAAGTGAAGAGAGCAGAAAAGGCGATATAGAAGAAGCAAGTGGCTGCATATGAAATCAAGGCTCAGGTTGCAACATTTGATCATGAGACAGACCAAATATCTGAATTGATATTGGCATCCAATGCAAAACTGTCACCCGGCATTATTATTGTCATCTCTGTGTCACACTTAAATTCCCAGCAGTGGTGATACGTATTGAGACGCGGGATACATTGACTGATGTGCATCCAGAAATAGCAGCATCGTTGGCCCTTTGTTGAACATGTATGGCTGTCTGTCATCAGCCCCAGTGTGAGCTTCATAATGAAACTGTCACTTCATTTGTTTGCACCAAAATCTGGCCACTTGGGCCCACATCCATTACTCCTTCATCAGACCATTAAACACATACACTGAGGATGTGGACCAAGTAAAATTTTGTTACTGTTGTTTTTACAGAAGAAGAAGAAGAAGAAGAAGAAGTTTTCACCTCCGTCCTCAGAGACAGATCTCACATCGACGAGACGCTGCGGCTTGCAACTGAGGAAAAAGCAGGAGACTATGCAGGTGAGGAACAAAGATGATTCAGTGGATGTGCTATTTGTTATTATGCATGTGTCTCTTTTCTAATCTTGCATCATTTATGCAACACATAATAAAAGAAGGTGGTTGGTTGGAAGTAAGACAACTACCACAAGAGCTGGTTAAGTGCAATTTGTGTCTTCACCATCGTAGTCTATTAAATTGCCCCCCCTGCCTCTTTTTAGATATCTTTTTCTAACATCTTTGTCATCGTTTCCTTCATCTTTTTGTCCTCCAGCGGCTCTGGAGAGGTTGCGGAAAATTTACCACACATCTATCAAGCCGATGGAACAGGCCTACAAATACAATGAGCTGAGGCAGCACGAGATCTCAGGTATCACAGAGGCTTCAGCTACGTCTGCACTTTGTTCTGATGTGCGTTTTTTCTCTTTGGGTGGCTTTGGTGGCTTTGTTTTGTTGACACACACACACACACACACACACACACCATTGTCACACCATCAAACAATACATAACAGAAAGATATTTTAATTATTCAATTCTTGGAGGTTTTATCATATGTTATTCGTTTTCTCTGCGCTCTCAGACACACTATTATATATAAAATATGGGCTGTGTAATATCTTTAATTGTATGAATACCTTTAGAAGTCATTTGTAGGCTACAGAGATAGTTACAATATATGTATTCACATTTAGTTTTAAACCCACACTGGAATTTTTCTTGGTCTTTTATTTTTTAAAACATTGTTGGTCCAGCAATAAGGTATAGTATAATTTTGTCTAAATCATTCCATTCATGTTACTTTATTATATTTCTTCCCCTTTTCTTCTTTTCATTTTCCCCTCAATACTTTTTGTAATGTCCCTGTTTGTTTTTTAAGTGACTTTCCACTGTGCACTGTTTTTTGTACAGTTAGCTCAACGCTCTAAGCTGTTCACTGAACAAACTCGCCCTCTTGTGGCTTTTCAGACTTGGCATGCATGCAAACATGTCATATACCGCTTGTATCATGCCAAAAAAAAACATCTATTTTATTGTAGAAGAGAGTAAAAAAACTACACTGACAAAAAGATTCACCATATTGCCTGACCACAAAGGTACACCATCCAATCGTAGACAGGCATGTTTGACACATTAGGTCAAATATGTAACTAGATCTCCCACCCATTCCTGCACATTGTTACTCTACCCCTCCCTGTTTCTTCTAGAAACCTCACACCCTCACTCCTCACTTTCCTCCATCTCCTGTTCCCTTCACTTCTCTGTACTCCACCCTCTCCTGTCCACCCCCATCCCCTCCACTCCCCTCATCTAACAGCCTACCCCGGACGAACCCTGGGGGACTCAGCCACAGGTGGGTGTGGGCGGGGCTTACCTGTGCATGGCACTGCCTGCTCAGCCCCTTCCTTTCCCCCCTTCATTTGTCCTCACACATTTGTGAGCCACTTACATCAACATTAACAACATTTTGTAGGTCAAAAATTTCACGCATATTTCACCCTGGGTGACACCTGAACATCACTGATTGGGGTGTGGTCAAAGTGATTCAACCCACAGAAAGCTTTCTTGATTTACTCATTCAAAATTTCAGAAATGTAAATAAAAAAGTTCTCTGTGGTACAAACTCAATCAATTTAAAGCTTGTTAGTGTTTAGGCAGCACACTGTGTACAGTAGAGAGATAGATCAAGCATTCAGTTGTGTAGTTTGGGTGTAAAATGAAAAATATGGAGGGGGTTGCATGTGCAGTTCTGCCTTTAGCAAAGGACACACAGGTTTGAAGAGAGGACACTGGTGGGAAAGGGTGGTCAGTGTTCAGCTATGAGTATTTTTTTTTATCATTTTAAAATCCACTAACAACATGGGTGGTTATTTTGATTTTGAATATTTTGTTTTCTTTTGTGATAATTTTTTTCCCAAATTTATTTTTTTACTCTCATTTTATAGTGATTTGTTCAGGTTTGGACCAGAAGGCTATAACAGAACTTTCCTGCGCACTACCACCCCGACACCCGTCCACTCACAACACACGGCAGCTTGTTATGAGACACAGCTTGCTCTGAAAGCCTTGCCCTGATCAGTCTTATGTCAGGGTAATGACACTGCTTCGTCGTATGTCACTGAGATATGGCTGCAGCATTTTGTTAAGATGTTTCTTCTTATTTTCTAACAGCTTCAACACATGCTTCTTGGCCAACCTTTCTTTTATTTCCATTCTCAGTCTTACAAAATATTCATCTGTGCTCTGGATTGAGAGTGACAGTTCGATTCTGACGCTGTTGGTGTCTCTCAGACAGCCTAGTTCATCCCAAAAACGACCCCAGGAAACATTTTGGATGGATTGTTGTTAAACTCTCCTTTTATAAAGCACAAAGGAATGGACACTGTCACAAACACTGGCCTTTCTTGGCAACATGTCAACATTGAACAACTCAACACCATTTTTTATTAGCAACAAATATTTTTTCATATCAAATTTGGGATGAACTTGAAACGTTCTTTGTCATAATTTAGCCACCCAGCGGAGATTTTAATCACTTTTGTCTCTCCTGGCCTAACAGATGGAGAGATTACCTCCAAGCCCATGGTGCTGTTCCTGGGACCCTGGAGTGTAGGAAAGTCCTCCATGATCAATTACCTCCTGGGCATGCACGACAGCCCCTATCAGCTCTACACAGGTATGTTTCTTTTTAAGCAATTAACAGTGTTTAATGTTGAAATCCTTTGTACTATAATCCAATAATGATGAAGTAACCCTAAAATGCAATCATAAGTCTACAGGATCAGTTGAGAGGCAGCTGCCTTATTTAAATGTTAAAGTGTTGAGTGGGCAGATAGCACAGTATTGGTCTTATATTCACAGAGTGGCCAGAAACCTGATTCCAAAATAATGTTGTTCCGTAACTGCTGGATGCATAAATAAGCAATTGTTTGCTAAAAAGTTTGCCGTATCCACTTAAAGACAATGTTTTGTTCAAAACTGCCCCCAAGTAGCCCAAAAATACTTTTTGCAAGTTTCCCAATCCGTTTCTTTTTTTGATACTATTCTTGCAAATCTCTCTGTCTTGTTTTCCACCAATTTGTCTGCAGGAGCTGAGCCTACTACCTCTGAGTTCACTGTAATTATGCACGGGGAGAAGATCCGCTCTGTTGAGGGTATTGTCATGGCAGCGGACAGCTCTCGGTCCTTCTCTCCCCTGGAGAAGTTTGGCCAAAACTTCTTGGAAAAGCTGATCGGTATTGAGATGCCCCACAAGCTGCTGGAACGTGTGACTTTTGTGGACACTCCAGGAATCATTGAGAACCGGAAGCAGCAGGAGAGAGGTAAAACAGAGAGTTTTGCAGATTTTCACATACCGCAAATACAAAATGGTATTTGAATATAACTCAGTATTTAGTTGTTTACTTATTCTCAATTTCCGTACAGGCTATCCTTTCAATGATGTTTGCCAGTGGTTCATTGACCGTGCTGACCTGATCTTCGTGGTGTTTGACCCTACCAAGTTGGACGTTGGCCTGGAGCTGGAGATGCTCTTCCGGCAGTTGAAGGGTCGTGAATCACAGATCCGCATCATCCTAAACAAGGCTGACAACCTGGCCACCCAGGACTTAATGAGAGTCTACGGGGCGCTTTTTTGGAGCTTGGCTCCCCTCATCAATGTGACCGAACCCCCTCGTGTCTATGTCAGCTCTTTCTGGCCGTATGACTATGCACCTGACACCAGCCGTGAGCTCTTCAAGCGAGAGGAGATCTCCCTCCTGGAAGATCTGAACCAGGTGATTGAAAACCGCATGGAAAACAAAATTGCCTTCATCCGCCAACATGGCATCCGAGTGCGCATCCACGGCCTGCTGGTAGACCGCTATGTCCAGACCTTTAAAGAGAAGATGAGCTTCTTCAGTGATCCTGAACTAGTCTTCAAGGAGATTGTGGACGACCCAGATAAGTTTTACATTTTCAAATCCATCCTAGCCAAGACCAACGTCAGCAAATTTGACCTGCCCAATCGCGATGCTTACCGTGACTTCTTTGGCATCAACCCAGTCACCAACTTCAAGCCCCTGTCGGCTCAGTGCTCCTACATGGGAAGCTGTCTGCTGGATAAGATTGAGAGGGCAATCACCAATGAGCTGCCTGCCCTGCTGAGCAGCATTAACTCTGGCAAACAGCCTGGTCTGTCTTCCTGCGAGGCTACTGGCTGTGGTGAAAAGCCAAAGAATCGCTACCGGAAAAACTGAGGAATATAAAATAACTTGAGTAGGGGAAGTAAGAAGAGAAGGGGTCTGGTGGAAGCCAACCCTGCTTTTGTCAGAATGCCTGTATTGTTGAGGAGACAGAGGAGTGGAGATTTGTGTTTATTTTTTTTCTCAGGAGAATATGGGGAGGTGCATTTAGGGACTGCGGGAATGAGGCAGGTAGAGGAGGGAAGGGTCATTGTTTGATAAGGCAGCTTAAGGACACAAGTGCTGAAGAAATAAAAACATGCCACTGATCACCCTCCTCTCTCCCTTGCGCAATCACAGTGGACTGTCTGGGATTTGGGGGTTGGGGAAGTGATGATGTGAAGAAAAACAGAAATGGAAAAAAGTAAGATCAAATAAAAATGTTAAATCCTGAGACTGAAAGCAGTCAAATACCAGCTCCCTTGTATGTGAATAAAACGGGATAAGTGGAAACAGGAGTTGCAGATTTGTGTTGTAAAATCTTGAGAATTGTATTGCAGAAAGTCAATTCCATAAGCTTCAGAAGCTGTTTTTGAAGTAGCCTTTTTGTGGGTGCTATACAAAGCCTTTGGGTAACCATCCAAAGCATTGCTTTTGACATAGATTAACATTAACATTGCATGTTAGATCTTATTTAACAGATGCATGCATTTCCTTCTAACATACATTTGAAGTAACATTTCATGTAACTGAAACCTGAATCAACCCTGCCATGCAACAAATACGGCCTTTTTTCTTAGTTTTATATGCTCGTCATCCTGGTTGTTGACAACCTGTGATATGAGCACAGTGATGGAAGCAGAGGTCAGGGTTCAAGGGTCAGAGTCTTCAGAGCGTGGTGGGAATGTTAATTCTGCTTCACTACTTAATTTATCTTACTGTTTCTGTTTCTGCATCTACAAATCTTTGGCACGTATTCAATACAGTGTTATGATTTTTTTTTTTCTTGAGCAATAAGCTTCCCAGCTTTTTTAAGCTGAATGACCATAAAAAAATAACACATGAAGGATGTGTTTGGATTATTGGCTGTCTTTAGCCATTTGTTCTGCAGGTTAGAAAGCTATTTATTGATTTTTCTGTGTAAACTTTCCAAATGGGCATTGAAGTAGGGTGCGTGTGTGTGTACTGAACAATCCTACTATACAATTTTACAATCCACCACTGCAAGATTGTGATAGTAGATTTTTTAGTTTGCAAAAGGAAGGTAAAGGTTGGAGGTAAAGGTGAGGTGGAGGACTCATGAGTTGACCCCTGACCTCTGTGGAAAGACGGAAGCCCCAAATACTAACCTTTTCATCCACAATGATTTTGCAGTGATACGTGTCATAGCTGCAAGTTCTTATGTAAGCCTACCTCAATGAACTTCCCAGGAGCATGGCATGGTAAAACTATTTAAAATGTTTGACATTTTGGGAAATAAATTAATTTGACATTGGAGCATTACCCCTCCAAAAACTGTGTCTTTTTGTACGGATTAAGCAAACAAAATATAATATGCTAATTAGGGCGCTTTACAGATGCAGGTAGGGTGACGTTGTTACCTTTGGACACACTTAGGCTAACTGTTTAGCTAGGCCACGCTAACTGGCTGCTGGCTCCAGCTATATATTTACAGTACCGTACAAACAGACATGATGTGGTATCAATCAACCAAAATTCCTAAAGTCCTAAATCATCAAAGATCTGGTAACTACAGCTCCAATAAGCACCAACTTAACTCATAGACAAATGCACTTCCAGTACCCTCTCTGTCCTCCCTCACTAACCCCATGGTGAAGAGCATTTTCCACAACTAAAATCAGAAGCATAACGAAAAAGAAAAGAAAAAAAAAGAAACTCACATTTGCTTAATTTTCTGTTTTTTCTCTTTCTTTGATTGAGTGTGACTGCTCCACTGGATGTTTGGTATGTTTACAATGCAGACACAGAACATGGCCACTAGAGAGTGCTGTGCAAAAGTGTAAAAAGTTATACAGACCACTAACTAACACACCATCATGGCAACAGTTGATAGTGGGAGTGATAGCTTGGGCTAATGGTTGTGTGGTTGTGATTTTGGTATTTTTAGGTATCAGTTATCTTAATTTACCTGTGAATTAGATGTGGAATGGATGTGTGTCCCATTAAAGTAGTTGTCGATTAACTTTTTTGTTTTGGTATAAAATTTAAATTAATCTTGGCACAATTATGGAAGCTTGATTATCAAGAATAAAGATTTATGATTGACTAGGCAGTGAAACTTTGTGGTTATTTTAATTAAATTGTCGATTCTTATATGTAAAAACTAACAAAAAATCAGAGACATTAACATTTCTTTCATTATTTTTCTCGCTCTCTCCCTCTTGCATTATACAGCTCTCCATCACAGCTCTGTTACACCTCGTGATCAAGTGTCTGAACTCTCTGAAGGTCCAATGTCTCACTTTTGGATTTGTAAGGATGGTTTTATCCTGTTGCTGCAATGCACCAACAGTTTGTCGTGACTGGAAGTGGGGAGGGGTGTGTGATGGATGTAGTCTGTATATTTGTGGGTGTGAGTGTATGCGTTGGAAATCGGCTCAAGTTTTGATACTTCTGCACCAAGATTCCCCTATAAACGCTGACTTAAACCCACGTATTTCTCTGTGTGTATTTCCACTCTTCCTCAAACATTATTTTGCATAGATTCTGAAACTAACTGGCAAGTGGAAAATAGAATTTAAAATTCATCAATAATCTACACTAAGAGTCTTTTAAGCATAGATCAAAGCAAGTGGCCATTAAAATGCAATTAAACACTGGGGTGTCAACCTATTTTTTATCCTTATATACAGAATGACTTTTTCCCCGAAATCCTGCTTAATAAACTTGAAAACATTACGTTATAATTCAATGTTAATGTAAAGTTCAAATATTGGAAATATATTTGTATTTAGGCACAGACAAAACAGACATGTTTGCACCACCAAATACATGGATCATATAATAAGCACGTAGCATACACATGTACAGTCCACAACCACATACACACAAGCACACACACATTAAATACTGTATTGTGTCTTGTTCAGTGTAAATTATCCGTCTTTTAAACTTGTGTACCTGCAGAATAAATCTTGTGCTATGAAATTGAATTGGAAATCACACACTGATCTAAAGGTGGAGTAAGAATTATTATTTCTCCTATAAAGGACATATATTTGTTGTTCCCCTACATGCAGGTGGATTGCAAGAGGGTGTGCACAGTCCCTCCTGGGGATCCTCTCTCAATAAAACCATGCATACGACTGCTGTTTAATATTTCTCTCAGGCTACTGAATAGAGAATAAAACATTAAAGGTTTCTCCAGGTTCTGCTAGACTGTGCTGCACATACAGTAGAATTATATTGTCTGATTCCTGAAAGGACACCGTTTTTATAATCTTATTGCAGTGTACAATTCTGAATAATAACCTTAATATAATCCGAAAGTCCTATTGCATTTAGAGTGAATATCTAGAGCAGGCTGTATTTTAGGGTAGGCCTAGGCCTACTTTGCCTCTTGTCACTTCATAAAATATACTTAAATTCCCTTTTCCTCCAGTGAGAACTCTTATTTTTTATTCTGCTACCATCCCAAGGCAGATATATAATAATAATAATATAAAATGAAGCAGAGTTTATTCCAAATGTAAAATGTAGCCTACAGTGGTTCAAAATAGAAGAAGGTGGAGGGGCTTCATCTTTGAATTGAGGGAAGGGGGTGAGCTTGATAGGGTCAATGAAATATGCGTCCCCACCCTTCCCCAAACACGTGCTCGCTACCTTTCAGTCTTTACTGAGTGCGTGCACGTAGCTCCACTGTACCGACTGTACGCCTTCCATCAGTCAAGCCTGCTTTTCTTTTGCTCTGCTGGCCAAACACAGACAGCAGCGTCAAGTCAACGGTAACCATATAAACGGGAGTACATAGATATATTTCAAAATAAACAACCTTTACTTTTAGTTTTTTTAAATCACATTTTGGATTGAGGCTCAAATTCTGATGACTATAGAAGCCTATGTGTCTCACAGTGAGGAAAGTAAATAGCTGGTAGGCCTACAGGTGTAGCACAATAGGTAGACTTTTACAGTGATATTTAGCACCACTGCTCATGTGCAGCAGGATAGAATTTCTTTTTAACAATCCGTAAACTATTTCAAAAAAGAGGAAGGGCCTAAGTGTTGCCAAATGAATTGCAGGGTTTTTTGTATCTTAAGCAAAACAGCCTAGATGCTGAGCACAACTGTGTGGCCTAATCATTCAAACAAAGCCCAAAATGTAAGTTTGATGATTTAACGAGACGCTCAAGTTAGGGTAAGGATTACTTGGGGCTGTAGCCTTACAAAATGTGGCACGTTTGTAAATGTTAATACTTGCTGTAACTTAGAAGACAAATATCAATACACAGATGAACATGCCTTCTTGAGTTTCACTCTGCTTTACGTTAATTGGCAAACTGAAGCCACTGAAATAGGCCTGCCGTGTACTTGAACTGCACACGGAGTTTTATTTTGAAAGACAAAGGCGGAAATCATCTTTTTGTTCTGGTGTGACTCCACTTCACACTCATACATAGGCTGCACTGCAAACACACACACACACACACACACACACGCACGCACACGTCTCGCGGCTGGACGGCCGTTAGTGCACAGAAGATGGTGGCGGCTGCGTTGCGCCTGGACGGGGCAAACAACGTTTCGTGCAGGTGTTGATGCCGCTGTAGCGCACCGACAATGGTCAGATAACGGGGATGAAACAATCTTATCTGGCTTTGTGGTGTACGGAATGGACCTGCTGGACAATGCAGCAGCCCTAATCCATTATATTTGTTTTTTGATTAAAGGGGGATTATTTGGAGGTATGGCGATACCCTCTTGTGTATCCCATTCAATTCAATTTAAGTGGCTGGATTAAGGCAGCACTCCGCTTTGACCTGGGGGTCTGTGTGTGTGTGTGTGTGGAGAGGGGAGTGAGGGGGGCGTGGAGCGGAGGTGGAAACCTTTTAATTAGCCCGACTCTCTCCGGGCTTTCGTCGTCTGCCATTTAGAGGGGGGGGACCGAGCCACCGTGAGCAAACTTTACTTCAGAGAAAAGGAAAGACTGGACGATACTTCATGTAGTCTGCTCCAGGCTGCGTTTTCTGTTTCTTTTCGTTTCTTTTTCTCAGCTCTCCGGGTGACACAACTACAAGAGCCGTCCTGGTCAGGATTTCTGGACAATCTGGATATATTTCTTGGAGCGCACTATGACGACTTCTGGTGTGACTGGATACCATAGCAATACCGATCAACACTGAGCCATGACTGGTTGGTGCATAGCTTTGGAGGAGTGTGTTTACACGCGAGTCGTTGACAGCTGAGCTTTTGCAATAAAACCACACAGGTTATCGGTTATTTTTCTGCGCACTGCCTCCTGCACACCATCCCCTCCGGGTTTGGAGACTCAGCGGTGTTGGAGACTAAAGTCAGGAAAGGACGGGGCTCTGTCCACGGAAATAGTCAAGAATAGGCCCTGCAGCAAGGGGCACGTGGGTATAAATAAAAGATCTGATGTGATTTTTTCATTTTTTTTTGGTGTTTATGTTTCCGTCATCTAGAGTAGATCTCCGCCTTCAAATTCAAAGCCGGCCCTTTTCGATCAAGATGGCAAACGGCAGACCTCGAGTTAAAGTACACACTGCGGAGGATGTGTTTTGGATGAAGTTATGCTCAGACGTGTAAACAAAACGTGGTGAAGTTCAGGAGAAATGAAATGGACAAACAGCAATGGACATGCACCAGTAATAAAATTATATTGACTGCAGCGGGCTTTTCAAGAAAAAACTCAACACATTATAACTGGATTTTAAATTCCACACTTACTCATACTTTTTGTGATCACAACTTCTCAAGAACCCCCTTTAAAACCATTTCTTAACTTCTTCTGAGTTCATTGTTCAACTTTTCCCTTTTACGCACGGTATTTTGTAATTCTCTTTGGGTTTTCCCAAATATTTTTCTAATGAGTGAAACTGAGTAAGCGGCTGGGTGGACTTGGACTGGAACAGAGCAGGCAGTGAGTGAACCTTGCAGTCTCAAATGCGTCAAAACAGACGGGAATGTAGAGGAATGCTGGGACTGACGTCAAGAGAGGCAATAATGAACCATTCAAAATCAAAATCAGTCTGCTGGTGTTTCTACAGCCGCTACACTGCTAACTAAGTGGAATTTCTCTGAAAAGGTTTTAGTTTTTTTCTCTCCTTTGTCACTTTAAAGCGTTTACAATCATTGGTTGTTGTGCTATGGCCCCATACTTTGCCTTACTTCTTTATCTACTTTGTCTTTAAAATAACTCTTGTGTCTCCTCTGCACAGTCTTTGATTTTTGGATAGATTAAAAAGCAGCATGGCGTCCCCCCAACATCAACAACTGCTGCCTCACAACACAGAAGTGAGCTGTGACTCAAGTGGAGATGGAGGTGTCTCCGTGAGGATTGGCAGTAGTGTCAAACACAAGCACGGAGGCGGGCCGCTGGGTTCAATTGGGGGAGGCTTCATTGGGGGATCCAAGCACTGCAAGTACAGCATCTCCTCCAGCTGCAGCTCCGGGGAGTCCGGAGTCAGGAGGCCGGCGGTTAAGAGCTTTCGCACACAGAAGAAGATGCCTCAGCTTTTTGAGAGATCTGCTGGTCATTTCTGGGACCCAAAGTTTGACTCTTCGATCCTGGAGGAGGCCTGTAGAGAACGGTGTTTCCCTCAGACCCAACGACGCTTCCGCTATGTGCTCTTTTACCTGGTTGTCGCTGGCCTCCTCTGGGGATTGTACTTTGCTGCCAATCCATCCCGCTGTGACAGGACTGCCTTTCTTCTTCCCACTGCATCCTACCTTGTTTTCTGCCTTCTTCTCTTCTTCCTAACTTTTACTAAGCTCTACTCTCGATGCTACAACCAAGCATCTCTGCTGCTCATCCTTGTAACCTTCATCCTGACCCTGGCACCGCAGATCCAGACATCGAGCTTCAGGGACCCAGAGACTGCCACACCTGCACTCGACGAGGAAGAGTTCAGTGGCATGGGACCCACATACAACCTTTCCTATGACAAGCTTGTTGGGGGTAGCACCTGGTCCCCCTGTCTCTCCCCTGTAGGCACCTTCTCCCTCTGCATTGAGGTTCTCCTGTTGCTATACAGCGTTCTCCATGTTCGCCTCTATACTTCTGTCCTGCTCGGGTTTCTCTACTCTGTCTTTTTTGAGAGTTTGGGCTGGCTGCACCTGACCCAGGTTGGGGGGAACTGGAACTTAGCCTCTCAATCTGACTGGGATACGTTAAGTTGGCTAGGCCCGGCCAAAGCTCTGCTCCATCTCTGTGCCCATGCCATCGGCATCCACCTATTCATCATGTCTGAGGTGCGGTCACGCAGCACCTTCCTTAAGGTGGGACAAGCTATCATGCATGGCAAAGATCTGGAGGTGGAGAAAGCCTTGAAGGAGCGAATGATCCACTCTGTCATGCCTAGACTCGTGGCTGATGAGCTGATGAAGCAGGGTGATGAGGAGATAGGTGATCACTCTGTTAAACGATACTCCACCAGTGGTGCAGCAGCCGCCATCTCCAGCCCTAAAAACAATAAACGCAAGAAAACCTCCATCCCTCGAGGCCAGATCATTTTCAGACCCTTCAACATGAAACGCATGGAGCCCGTCAGCATCCTCTTTGCAGACATTGTGGGCTTCACGAAAATGTCGGCAAACAAATCTGCTCATGCTCTTGTTGGGCTTCTAAATGATTTATTTGGACGTTTTGATCGACTTTGTGAGCTCACTGGCTGTGAAAAGATCAGTACTCTAGGAGACTGTTACTACTGTGTGGCTGGTTGTCCTGAACCCAGACCAGACCACGCCTATTGTTGCGTGGAGATGGGCCTAGGCATGATTCAGGCTATTGAACAGTTCTGTCAGGAGAAGAGGGAGATGGTCAACATGAGGGTGGGTGTCCACACTGGTACTGTACTGTGTGGTATCCTGGGCATGAAACGCTTCAAGTTTGATGTTTGGTCCAATGACGTCAACCTCGCCAACCTAATGGAGCAACTGGGCGTGGCAGGGAAGGTCCACCTATCACAGGCCACTGCCAACTTCCTAGATGACCGCTACCAGCATGAAAGCGGACAAGTCATTGAGAGAATAGGACAGAGTGTGGTGGCTGACCAGCTCAAAGGTAGGTGCTCTGTGCAAATCTGACATAAATAACCATGAGATGTAGGGATGTAAATTATGCAGAGTTGAGTAAATGTGTTATTTCATGTCTATAGTTCATTAATTTAGCTTGCAGTTAAAAAAAAAGGTAGACTTGTTTAATTCCTAACAAAAGCAATATAACTCCAACGTCAGCAGCAGTTACCTCAAATTGGCTGCAACAGTATGACTTATTTCTGCAACTATTTGACCCAGGCTTCAGTTTATATCTAATAATGTCTCTCTGCCATCCCTAGAGGAAATGTCTACTTAGGGCAGCATAACAGCAGTTCACCCCCCCAGGTGGATCAAAACAGTGGCAGGAGAGCATTTGCATTGGCCAAGGTCGACACTGGGTTTAAGCATTGTGTATCGTACCCAGCACAGATGGGCTGGCAAAGGTTTGAGTTTGTTATAAGTGCCCTCTGTGGTGTTGGTATTATGTGACTGTATCACAGACAGACGCCATCTTCTCTCCCATCCTCCCCTCCACCCTGTCTCTACCCACTCTTGGTTCTCTTGTTCATTACATTGCCTTCCAGACGACCTCGATGTGTCCTGTTCTCTTAACCTCGCTCTGAACCCCAGGGATTGCTTTACAACTTAATGCAGTTGTCACCTTCTCTAACAGAGATTTGCCTGTAGTTTTATCTTCACTTCACTGTCTCTATCGCTAAATCCGCGACTGCAGCTTTTATTTGATAAATGTATGCAAATCACCCCAGTGTTACTAAATGTTGGCCTAATGGCTTTTTTCATCATTTAAGGCCTGCGGATCCATTATCACCCAGTGTCAGTGTCTGACTAAGGTTTGACAGATGGTGTTTATCTGCCCTTTTGAATTAGCATTTATTTACTTATTTCTGTCTCAATAGATGCAGAATGTGCTTTCTTGAAGGCTGCTCATCTGATTTTGTGCAGTGAATTTTAGGCTTGGGTTAATATGAACATTAATATTTTGGGTACATTAACTATCGAAACCATTTATACCCACGATACTCTGCACAGATTATTTTTGCCTGGATAGCAGTGCTGTGACCAGTCAAGAAAAAAGATGGAACGAAATTGCCTCTTGCTTACCAGCCCGCTGGAGTGATTTATGGGCCTGCATTTTCCCCTCATCTGTTAGATTAATGAGTGACTACCGCCCTTGCTTTTCGTTTTATTGTGAGGATAAATGTGTTACCCACAGTGTTATACTCCTCTACTCCTTTCTTGACTCCAACACATATACAGTTCCCCACCTATATATTTATATGTACTCTTGATGTCCTTTTTGAGTTAGTGTGATGTTTCACTTTCTCACAAATAGTTTTTGGCTTTGCAGTTACTATAAGTTCAGGCAGAGGTTATAGAGTCACGTTTTTTTATCTCGTCCTGTTGGTGCGCATGTTCAAAAGTTTATGCTTTTTTTTACTTAAAGCTTCCTACTGTAGTTATAAGCTATTTGTGGCCCATTGTAGCAGAAGTTCACATGGGGTGCAGCCACGTGTGGTCCATTGAGTGTTACAGACGCATCCTGTTGGCTCCTCAACACTGACGTGAGGCCTGTGGTTTTAGCAGCAAATGGAGATGTTGTGGCTCGGTTTACATCCCAGTGGGTGATCGTTGTGAGGTTAATGAAAACTGTTTGACAACATTGCAGTTAGCTTTCATGTGCTAAATAATGATTATTTTCACTACCCCTTAATCTGACAATAATGTTTCTGATTTATTTAATAACTGTTTAGTCTATAGAATCAGAAAATCGCAAAACATCTCTGATACAGTTTCCCAGGGCCAAAAACGATGTATTCATACCGCTCCCATTTGAGAAGCTAGGACCAGTGAATATTTAGCATTGTTGCTTGATTTGTTGATTATTTCACCAGTAGTTAGCGTGAAGATTAACAAAAAAGTTTTTTTCATGATTGATTAATCTGCTGGTTATTTTCTCAAATAACTGATTAGTCTTTAAAATGTCATATATTAAAAAATACAGGGTAAAGTTTGCTTAATTCCCAGGTGATGTCTTCAGATATTGACTTCTGTCCAACAGTCCAAAACACAAAGATATTCATCTTACAATGATATAAAATAGAGAAAAGCAACACATCATCATAGTGGAGATGCTGGATCATATTTTTCTAATTTTGACAAACAATTAATTGATTTTATTTTGTGTCAGTTGACTAATCGATTAAATTCAGCTCTAGTTTTTGACATTTTATAGATTAAATAATAAATAAATGATCTTCAGAATAATCGATAACCAATAACTGGTTAGTTGCAGACCTATGTTAAACCACAACGCATTCCATTTGAAGGATTTACTGTTTGTGCATGTGTTTGTCTCTAAGGAGCTGCACGTGAGGCCAGACCTTGTTGTGTTGTACGTTATCCTTACTGGAAATGGGAGCTATATTTGGCTCAGTTTCCCTGGAAAATACCTGTCTATGTCCTTCCTTTGTGCTTAATGCAGAAAGATGGCACCTGCCACACTGTTAGTGTGGCCTTCTTATCTTTCTTCTGATGACCACAGAGAGCCACAGAGATGGTTTCAAGCAGCATTTGTTTCCAGGGGAAATTATTTTGTTCTGTGTGTTACAAAAAAAATGGAGTTCACCCGTAACAGTACAATAGGATTACAAATGAACAACCACTGCTCTATGTTTGACTACAATGCCCAGACAGCTTCAATGGTCTAGTGGCAGACAATAGCAATCGTTTTCGCATTCGCCATGCAGCTGTTTTCAGTGAAAAAAGCTATAAAACACCACTGTACACTACGTGCTCAGCACCAAACGGACACAGTGAGCAACTAGCTGGTGAACATAGTGGAGCATTTAGTAGCTAAAGAGCCAGGTGTTTCCCTCAGGAGTTTTTTTTTAATAGACAAAGGAATCAGTTATCGCATGTTGAAAAGACTAATTGATTTAAGAGACTTCCTGTTTTGTATATCTTCCCTTCTGTGGCCTGCTGTGAATCTTCCAGGCTGTTTCTGTAACTCAGTTTGAATTAGTAAAAACATAAGAGAAGTAACCCAAATGATCTCTAAATGATGATCTAAAGAACACTTTTATTAATTAGAGTTTCTGACAGCTTTTTTTTCGTGAAAATTGCACAACCCCCTTCCCCTAATACTCATTATGTACTGGGTTCTCAGTAACCAGCTGCCCGAAGGTAAGGCATGTTCTCAGATTCAATTGTGAACGTGACCTTTTCTAACTTAACTGCTGAGCAAAGCAGGCAGCTGCGTACAGTATATCCCTTCCTGTCCTGCTCTCTCCTCTCTTCACCCTGCGGGAGATTTCTAATAAAGCAAGACTGGGTAATCTGCTTGGCTAAAGTGATTAATGTTAGTAATTCTCCATCGCCATATCTTCCCACACTGACCTGGTGTTATCCCGACCCGAACACATGAGCCGCCTGCCAGCCAGCCAGCCAGTTTTAGCACAGTGAAAGATATTGATTGGCTATAATGAGGCTGTCATGGCTGGGTTTCTTTATGATGAAGCAACGGGAGAGGTTTTCATGTCATGTGGATTTTAAAAAGAATCAACCTAGGCCAGGGGTTGTGCTGGCTATAAAACTGAAGATGTATTCTGGTTCTTGATATTAATTTGTCCCAATTCCTTGTCCACCTTTTAAGCCTTCAGAACAGTTATTAATTAGCTACAATTTGATTGATCTGAGAACAGACCAGAACCCAGCTGCAAATAATCCTGGTGATGAATGCCCTGTGTCCCTTCATTTTAGCCCTGTTACTTCATGCTCTGCAGCAAGGATTCGTTATCGGGTGAGCCATTTGTGCTTTTGGGACATGTACACACACATTCCCACTCACTTAACCCCACAAATGCTCTTCCGTATAGATGTACTGTCAGTCACTAAAGTGTACAGTATTTGCCTGAGGCTCGGTAGAGAATTACTTATAATGGCTGCTACCTGTGACCTTGACCGTGATTAATGAGGCTGGTTTTGAGGCTACACTTAAAGAAGCAGGCGCGGAGAAATGAAGGAGAGAAGGGACTACACAGAGAAAGTGGATGTTAACTATGTTCCTGTTAGCGTTGCTTAACCACCACTTCATTAAGCCACCATGTAACTGGAACTTAGCATTGAGCTCTAGTGTGAATCACAAGCAGACGGTGGCTGTACGCATTTAAGCCTCTGGATTTCACACCTAAAGTGCTTTGTGTGTGTGTGTGTGTGTGTGTGTGTGTGTGTGTGTGTGTGTGTGTGTGAGCTGTCAGTCTGCGCACTGCTGTATTTGACAAAAAGTTAAACGCATTGGCTTTTTCACCCTAATATATACACAGCTGTCTTCTCCCTCTGCCAGCAATCAAAATACCTGGCATAATTTTCGTCTAGACTCTTGAGTCCAAATCAGTATGCACACACAGCATTCAGCCATACTGTAGAAAGACAGGGGGTGGTTGATAGTGAAGTGGAGTGCTCTGAGTGGAGTGGCTTACTACTAGGCGGGGGTAAGGAGGGGCAGACATAGAGCTACATGTAGAGTGTGGTTAGGCTGTGGTGGTACGTAATAACATTTGTTATGCACCTTAACTCAAGTCCTTTATGACGGATAACATTTCTTAATAGCACTGGTGCTACAAGTATGAATAGGTCATTGATATTTTTATATATAGAGAGATAGATTTATATAGTTAGATATAGATATATTGAGTTGTGATCGTGCAGAGCAAAGCATACATGTTATTAACAAGTGATTTGGGTCATGCACTCGCTGAATACTACAGGACAATAATG
>JAVQJD010092447.1:0-54647 GCA_036023655.1 Nannoperca australis
ACTGTGTTTTTGCTTATGTATACTAAATATGGGAAGTGATGTACATTTCCAATAACCCATAAATGATTGTGTGAAGTGATTTGGTGTTTCCGTGTGAATGTGTGTATGTAATTGTAAATATATGCTCTTTGTTTTGAGGTTTTAAGGCAAGTTAACTAGTTAGCAGAAGAATACCTCCATATAAACACAATGGTGTGTCTGGAGTGTCTTCATGTACATGTATGTGTGTTTTTTACTGTAACAAAGGCTGATCTATAGACACAGCAAAAATCACAAGTTCCTTTTCAACCAATACAAGCAGGAGGACAGAGCAGTCCAGCGTTCTGCTTTTATTTTGTTCTGAGAGGCAGCCCCCCTTTACTATCCTCCGAGACACTTTTATGCATTAGCACTATTTTGTTTCCCGGACCTCTGCATCTGAGAGGCGAGTAAAGCATGCCGCTGCAATGAATACACCTTCATGACTGCAAAAGTTTAAAAAAAGCCACTTCCTTTCTTGTGGCATCACTTTCAAATGGAAGGAAGACAGTAAAGACATTATGCCCTTGAAAGGAACCTGGCAGAAGTGTAGGGATGCAACACACACACACACACACACACACACACACACGTAAACTGAAAGTCAAACACACACGTAGAAGCACACACACATCAAATCCATCCAATACCGACACTCTCTGAACCCTCTTTCATGTCTGAAGAAAAATCAATACAGACAAAAAGTATGCAACATGAGAGAAGGAAAGAAAGAAAGAAAGGAAGGAAGAAAGGAAGAATCAAAAAAGCACCATTTCTGAGGAGGTGCCCCTCAAAAGGAATAGCAGAGTATCTATTACACATCAAAGACATTTCACTTTCTCTTTTTTTTCCACTTTGCTCGGTTTGCCTCCAATGAAGAGAATAGGTTTGAAACTGGCAATAAAAGGAATAAAAGTGTAGGAAATGTCACAGAGTGTCATGGTAGGAACAAAGAGAGAGAGACACACGGGGTGCACTTACAGCTCTGATGGATCATTTCTCTGGCGTGTTAAGTCTAACATGGACATAAATAGGCTCAAACACATGTACGCTGCAGCTATGAAGGCAAGCAGTCACACACCTTATATGCTCTACAGAGTCTAAATAAGGATTTAGATTAAAATAATAGTTAGATTTGTCTTTTATTCTCTATACAATCACTTTTTTAGCTTTAAAACTATTTGTCACTCTCTCTGAAGAGAACACACCTTGGTAGACTAGACAAGTCCACATTGACATTCTGTATGAAAAAAAGTTATATGCCTCATCCCAACAGGTTTTTTTCCCCTTTTCAGTCCAGTCTGGTAGGATATTGTCATCATTACATTTAACATCGCTCATGCCCAAATATTCTAAAGCTTCATCCCACGCTCATGTCTGCACGATGGTTGGTAATTGGAATAAATATATATATCACCTTGTGTTTTTCTGCAATTATATATATGGTATGCCGTTATCCTATGCAAATCAGGCTTGATGTACACACTCTTTTCCTCTTGAGTTCGTCAGCACAATCACTGTTTGGTCCATCTCAAATTGCAACAGGAAGTATTGTTCAATTTTAAATCTTGATAGAGGCTTGTTATTCCAAGTGGCTGTCGCTTGCTGCTGAGAGGGAAAAATCACCTTGTTAAGGTGCTTTGTTTGTAGAGAAGTCAGAATGACTTTTGGACAGAGAGCAGCTGTGCTGCACACTCAAAGATGGTGGTGGAAATGTTTGATTTGAGAACGCCTGCAGTGTTACAAGTTCACATTTGTTTGCTGCATGCTGGGAATGGATGGAAAGGGTAGAAAAGATAGAAAAACCTCAACCCATACAAACAGAACAAACACCTGACATCAAACTATTCAGATACAGGCCTTATGCCCACAAATTCACTAACACACACACACACGTGCACAGTGAACAGACAAATGCGCTCAAACCATCAAAAGCAGGTATAAGGACAAGATCAAGAGACTTTCCACATAAAAAAAGGAATGACATCAACAACACAATATCAAATAAGTTTCTTTCATGTGAAAAAGAAAAGGGAATAAGTTATTTTCCCACAATGCACTTTTCAATCTCAAGAATGAAAGGCGCATGAGCTGCCCATCTTCTTTTGTGGCACAAACAATATGTAGAGCTATTTCCGAGCCAACAAGTGCAGAAGTAATGAGCTTGAGCAACAGCATGCGGATCAAGCTCCATACATACAACAACCATCTCACAGCACATGGTGGTTCAGCATGTGTGTTACTGCTTTGTTAAACTTTTTTACCTCATACTCTATTGATCTCGGAAGGGAAGATTAATCCTCCAGCTCCTTGCACGGTACACAATGACACAATGGGAGCCTGAAAGCATCTCTAGAGCTGTAGTGGACTCTGCTACTTTAGGGATATGGATGGTCAAACATGGGAGCTTCATCACCTACATCACCTGTCATCACCCAAATTCAGGTTTGAATTGTGTTTTTGGAAAGTAAATGTAAACATTATATCCTGTTGCTCAATCCAATAGAGACTGTCCTTTCAAGAAGCATCAGTCGTCTCAGAAAATGTCAATGATATGATAAATAACATATTTACATTCGAGTGACAAAGCCATAGTAAGTATTGGCATAGTAAGTAGGACGGTAATTTTGATTTTAAAAGCTAATCAATATGGTTGTTTGACTGTTGTGGGATGGAATTAGATGTTTCACAACTGTAAGAAGAAAGAACAAATGTAGGAGGATGTGACTAAAATGTGATTTTATGGTGATGTACTGTATATCTCTGTTGTGTGCCGTTTCAATCCAACACCAAACATGCTATTAAAATGTAGAGAATTTGTATCTGGTTATCTTGGGAAAACATATGTAGTTCAAGGTGTAAAGCCACACACAGCCTCATCTACAAGGGATGTGATGCCAGGCCACCTCTGTGGGTGGTCAGATCTCAGCCAGGAGTGTGTGCACTCAGTGCTCTCATTTGTGAGAGAGTCCAGCCTTCTGGGTAGAACGCTTACTCTGAAGTTTTCCAGCCACTCACTAAAGAACTCCTGCATGATCTGTTCCCACCAGTCATCACTCCTTTCCCTCATCTTCCGTGAGGAATGTGTAGAAAAGAAGTGATAAAACATGAATCTGTCCATCTGATGTTAAGATTAAATACAGGTTTCAATCTTCCATCTCTGGCCTAAACCTGCAATGTTTGTTAAAGTTGATAATGCATCCATTTGACCTATTTCCTGCTAAACACACACAAAGATTAAAGTGAAAAAATGCAAACAGTATAGATACAAATGAATACCGGCTGCCTATGCAAAGGTAATGATCGGAGTGATCATTACCCAAATAACATATGTGGAAACAGATTGCATTTTCATTACGGTAATAAATGACACATGCGTATTATAGTCAGTTTACCATGTCTCCATCTATTTGCCTGATAAACCCGGGCTTAAATTTGGCAAGGAGCCCACTGAGATTTTACAAATCTCCAGGGTTTGGGTCCAGGGATGTGGCAATCTATTTTCACTATGTTGGACTATCTGCATTATCTAAACCTTTCTGTACACCATGCTTACCTCTTTCTCTCCCTTTTCTCCCTTCTTCTATCCCCATCTCTCCTCCTCTCTCTGCCCTCTGTCTATTGCTGTATTATCATCACTCTCCATCTGTGGCTCTCTGAGGCGAAACACAGCCCTCTGTCCTCCTCTCCATCACTCCATCTCTCTCTATTTCACTCTCTCACTTCTAAATGACGGGGACAGACGTTGACAAGGACCTCGTCCCATTCTGCTTCATTTCTTTTACACATTCACTTTATGTCTTTCTAATATATCTGAATGAATTACATTTTTTATTTAATTTAATATTTTTTATTCTCCAAATTTATATTTTCATTTCCTCCATTGTGTCCCCCTTTTTATTTGGAATTAACATAAGCTAAATGGCAGATGTAAATGCTTCTAAAATGCCTTTAAGATTCAGCTATTCAAACAACACCTAGAGGTAATCACAGGTTGATTCAGCTACACTAAAAGCCAAGTTCAGGTATGGACAGTAAGAATAAATATAAATATTTATGCACATTTTCACTAATACAATTCAGACAGGCATCAGGCATCACCACGCACTTGTCAATATAGATTGTCATTGTCATGTTGTACATGCACAAGCAGGATGAGATGTGTTTATAGTCACTTTTACAGGATGGGAATATTACAAAGGAAGTGACATCTGCATTTTAGCAAATGAAAAAGAAATCCAAATTTACTGTGTATAAATGAGGCATATTTTAATATCAGGTGTGAATGCAATCTAAGTGAATTAAAGGAAAAGCATAATGTGGAAAGCATGTTAATGAACGTTGGAAAGAGGACCAACCTTTCTCTCTGTTTCTCACTGTCTGGCTGTCTGGCTCACACACACACACACACACACATATATAATGATTTCATCCGTTATTTTCTATTTTCTATTTTCAAGTCAATTATAGTTTGCCGGCATGAAATACTCTGCCACAAATAACTGCACAAGCAAAAACAGAAACAAAAAAACAAATGACAGATGATTAAACCAGATAGACAGAAACCCTGACAGTGTCACATTAATAACAAAATGGTTTAAAAATGTCACACTAAGTGATCCCTTAATCACACAAAATGTATCTCCCTCCACTTCTCTATGTTATTATTACCCAGCAAACATTGTGGTTTACTTTGGCCTTCAGTTTTGTGAAACTGTATATGAGTAAGTTTATATCCTTGTGATATTCATACAAACAGCAGCTGTTTTCATATAAATCGTGACCAGATTACATATTTTGAAATGTTTGTTCTTTTTGGGGTTGACTTTTAAATTATCAACCCTCCAAATGTTGCTGGTGTGGGAATGTTCGCCTTTTGTCTTATGAACTGACAAATTGTTAGGATACACATCTAACATCTGTATATATTTGAGGAAAGCTTTTGTTAATTCACTATAATTGAAAATTTGCACAGACAGGTTTTAAATTCTTCGCTTTATACTACCTCAAACCTCCCAGCTGCACATCCTCACTTCTTCTAACTCTGTCTTTCTGTCCCTCCACATATCCCAGAGCCTATTTCATGCCCCTGAAATCTGGCGTCGGTCGCCTTGCTGGCATATAGCTCCACTCATCCCCCTCCATATTGCTCCGTCGTTCCGCTCCATCCATCCCTCCATCTCTCCTCTTCTCCTCCTCCTCCTCCTCCTCTCCTTGCCACTCTTGCTTCATTTGGCTCATGATGAGGTGTCACCGCTGTGCCCTTGAGTGGGCGAGAACCCCCTCTGACAAAAAGTGTTTGTGTGTACGTGTGGATGCTGGCATGTGTGTAGTGCGATTGCCTGTTCCTGTGTGTAGCGCTGTATATATGTGTGTGTAAGTGTGTGTGTGTGTTTGTTCAGTATGTGTGTGGCCCAGCTTGGCCTGTAGAAGTGACAGACATCAGGATTGTGCTGTCACACCAGGCGACGAGATGATTTACTTGTCAGGGGGCTGAGGGACAGGAAGGCAGATACAGCAAACAGATAAATGCACTGTGCTGCTGGTGGGATAATGTAAAGATGCCAGGCTATACTGCTGGGACTTATACAGTACAGCTTGAAGGACCATTGATGCAGAGTGAGCCAGGACACATGTTGTCCTGGCATGTGTAACAGGACACTGCCTGTTACAGTGCATGTGTGTTTCAAATCTCGTGACTCCCATCACGTCGTCCATGTGTCTCTTTGGTATTTCTGACTGTATTTTACTCTCCAACCTGGAGAGGTATACTCTCAAGCGATCATGTGGTATGATGCTTGGCTCAAAGTACTCATTGCACAATGTCAGCTGAAGTACCTTTAAAACTAAACTGGAATAGATTATTACACTGACCTAAAATGCCCTGGCCTGAACTAACCTTGACTGGATTGAACATGTCTAGAGTAGACAGCTGTACTGGTCTGAGTTAGACGTGACAAGGCTGGACTGGACTGGCTTGTCTTTCTTGTTGACAGTGGAAACATAGTTAATTATGATTGAGGCAAAACCACCCTCACACCCTAAGATTCCCTTTGACTGTGATCTTCAGCTGAGTTTATGTCAAGAGTGGCAGCAGAGGCTATGGTTTGGTAAATGACAGACAGGACAAGATGGCGTCTGAAAAGACGAATATAAGCCTGTCATTCCAGTGTCACTGCCTCAGTCTCTGTAAATGATGGCCAGGCTGGGTCACATGATAGCTGGCTTGCTGCAAGGAAATGACAAACAAAATGTAATCGGAGAATAAAGGTTATGTCACCTATGTGTGAGTTGGAGGTTGAGGGGGCTGGGATTGAAAATGGTACTACAAGGCCCTTTTATGCCATGTCATTAACATAGATTTTAGATAAAAAAGCATAAATAGTTTCTTCTTCTGGTTAGAAAGGAGTAAAATACTGTGCATAGTCAGTATACAAGAATGTAAAATTACCATTCTTTCATTTGCTTTATAAAAAGCTCCTAAAACAGAATATTACACTACCTTTGTGGTAAGTATAGTTTAGTTTAGAGACAGGGCACATTAATGAACAGGAAGGCAAATGTGCCCCTGCAGCTAAAAAACATTCACTTTAATTTATAATCCATGTTAAAAGCTGTTAAATCAGCCCCTGTGTTTGCACTAAAGCAACAATAAAGAGGCATTGATTTGTGTAACTGACAAAAACACAGGTGATCATTAGCCTGTCATAGCAGGATCAGGTAATAATTACCAGATCATGATTGCCTTGTCATTGTAGCATAATTCAATTTTAAATTATAATGTTGTTGACAAATTGAGTCATATTGCAATAATCTTCAAATGATCATGGCAATATGGGGAGAATTAAATGACTTAGATTAATAATGGATGTGACTCCCTGTTTAGCCCCACAGTGCAAAGCAGTCTATTAACTTGTCATTGCTGGACAGGGGGACATAGCCTGCGGCAGTGCACATAATGACAAATGTAAATGTCCTTTCATGGTGGGATACACCTCATATTAAAGTCTAATGCTCCATATGTAGTGAACAGGATTGTGGCAGGGGCATGGATTTAGGCTGCAGATGAAATGGAGCCAAATCATTTCAATCTTAAGGACAGGGACCAAAATGATCACCTTGTCCCAAAAGGACTTAAGGGGAAACAGGAGGACATGCACATGTAGATGAAATCCCAAAATATAAATGTACATCCCTAGTACGCAGATGAAATGTTCAGTAAGTTAATAAAATGTCGTTTTTGAAGGTATACAGTGACAGTAAAAATAGCTTGAAGTTGCAATGTTTGTGCAGTGATTTATGTAGCATGTCAGTGGCAGACTAGCTGATATAAGAAGTTCACTGTCAATGTCAGAATCAGAGCAATAGATTGTACTGTTTTTAAATCAGGGCCAAGCAATCAACCAATTTGACAGATCAAGGATGAGTGTTGCCATGAGCCTTGATCACTATGTTAATATTAAAATCTCATTTATGCAGCGTTCCAGAGCAGAATCATGCCTGAATCAGCACACGAATAGTGCTTCTCAGAAAACTATTTCACCTCATTTTAAACATTATAAGAACAGTTTGTTGATTAAAAACAGAAAAATAACATTGTCTGATTACTTCATGAGAACCTGTTGTTACAGCTTATCAATATCACCAGTTACAGTTACAGTTAGTATTCTAGCAGATAAAGTGAAGGTTTATTTTTAGCCATGCTGGTGGCATGGCTCTAGGGATAGCAGTGTCGGGCGGTCTGTTCACCACTTTGATCCGGACTGAAATGTCTCAACAACCATTGGATGCATTGACATTAAAGTACATAGGCACATATTTTTATATGGACATTCATGGTTCCCAAATGATGTATCCAGCTGTGCATAAACACAGCCTAGCATGTAGACTCTTAGTCTTGTTACGATCTACTAGAAATATTTACATCTGAATCTAAGTTAAGTCACTGTGGTTTCAGCACTATATAAATTATTTAAGAAACGGTCTGACACACTGAGCACATACAGTACTTTTTGTTGTACAGTAAGTGCAGTACAGTAAGTGTTGTGTAGGAATAGCAACAAACACATGAATGATACTGTGTGTATACTGTGTCTGGATTCAGCTGAATAACTTTAAGCAGTTAACTGGAAGTTCCAAATGGCAGCAAGGCTTGTGTAACCATTTGAAACTACCCAGGAGCACTGTATGATCTCAGTAAACTGCACCCAATCCAGAATTAGTAAGGAAACAAATCTAGTGTTGCTGAGCCATGCTTTCTCTGTTTGGAGTGCTCGCTCACTGACAGCTTGTTATTTACCTTCCAGTTTTTATTAATTCAACTCTTCTCTGTTGCAGCACATCATTGTGATTTAGGAGGGTATGGTGGCTGTAATTGTATATAACAATCTTGCCTTTTGCAGCTGTAACCATAGGCCAACTTCATCCACATTTCCTCAAAATGCCAAGCTAAGTGACAGATTTGGGTAACTGGTTTATTAAAGCAATAATACACATATATCCAGTCGGCATTCAGCAGGCATTTCACCTAGACCATGGAGGGAAACTCATATCTTCTCCAACTGTGTAAACCAGTTTATTATTGTTGTAAGTTTTTTGCTTCTGCTGGGACAGGGAGTAAGGAGATGCTACTTAAAGGGCTGTTGCTGAGCCCTGAGTCCACACACGTGTACTGTCTGAACTGGAAAAACTAGCATACTGAGTGAATGACAGCAGTGAAAGCTGAAACAGGTCTGAGGTGCAGATAACAAGTGGAAAAATCATCATGTGAAAAATATGAGAAATGGGACAGTAACACACTCTGTAACATTGGATGCATTATATAGGCTCTAATTTGCTGCAGATAAGGTACAGTGCTACATGACTTGCATTTGAATTACTGTATATACACAGAGACACACTCATATAATAGCTCTGGGGACAGCTCACACACACACACACACACATACAAGCGTCAAAATTACAGCAGTGCAAGAGGGACCATGTAGCTGTAAAAGAACACGAGAACATGAAAGGGACAGAGTACTCACATCAGGGTTAGCTCACACGAGAAATAAAAGTCACACATACATAGAAACGTATACACACTGTCACACATCCTGAGGCTTACAGCAGAAAGGCTGAGTGGCAGGTAGTGAGGTGAAGCATTAGTCACTGTTAAGACTAGAGATGTGTGTGTGTGTGTGTGTGTGATTACTGCCATGAGTGGTGATCTGGGACCAAGGTGCGCAGGAAATATGCCTGAGGCAAATGTGTTTGTTTTTGTATCTGTACGTGAATGCAGAGGGTTATATGTTAATGCATCCAAACACATTTCTCCCCACACAATTGTTAGCAGTAAGTGATGGTTTACAGCAGAATGAGTGAGTGGCAGATAGTGAGGTGAAGCATCAGTCACTGGAGATGTATGTGTGTGTGTGTGTGTGTGTGTAATTATTACAACTGTACAGTGATGTGGACCCTGGAGCCTCCCCAGGGCCAAGTTCAACATCCATCATGTTTTCTCACCGCTTACAAAACACCTCTGCAGTCCACTCTGCCTTCACTTCCCCAGGTACACATCTACTACGGACCAGTGCATCCCCACACACACACCTTCCATGTCTATAATTTCTTCCCTGAGGGTTTGAAAAGGCTTCTATATCAGTAATTGTGACTCTTAGGACACTGCCTGTGTCCCTGAAACATCTTGGATGCTCGAGTAAATTCTACTTGAATGTAGTTAGTGTTCACTGTGTAATTTCATGCAAAGTGTGTTCAGCTTCCAACACCATTTACTTGCAGAGCACACAGCTTTACTGGCAGCCTTCACTGGTTTCTTTAAAACATTGGCTTGGCAGTGCCAGTAATTCTTAAAATTAATTAAATTTGCCCTATTTAGCCCGCAGCTCACTAACCTTCGGTGTGACCCAGAAAATCTTTTGGACATTATACTAATAATAGTAATAGATCTCATATAGGTTAGGGGTCTGCATAGGCCTGTTTTCGACATTGCACCCATCTATACCTGCTGTTTTCTGCACCAGCTGTCTGCACTCATAGGATCACCCATCTGGTCCATAATCCATTCAGCCATCCTGTTAGCTGCCAATCTGCATTCTGTGCCTCTCATCATCAAATTAGGAGCTCTACAAATTCTGAAGGTATAAATGCATTGATATGGAAAGACACATTCTGTTAGTGTTTTAAAGACTTAACTAGCTGATGCCAAATTAGGTACTGTATTTGTACTGGCATGTGTTGAGCTATGACACTCAAACCATAGGCCATCCAGCCTCCATTAACAACATCTAGGTCTGAGGGCCTCAAGAAGTGTCAAAAAGCACAAGGCAGTGCATGTATTTAGCATCAAAATGAAAGGATAATTCATAATTGAGGCCCTTACAACCTGAAGCCATTTTTTGTGTGATTAATTTGCATGTCAGTAAAATTTATTTGAACCTGTATTCTGTCAATGCAAGCTTTCAAATCAGCGGAGCAGTCGAAATGCATGTTCACATTTACAAAATTCAACGTGGCAGGTCGTTTGATTGTCTTAGTTTCAATGAATCCCATTTACCTTCATATGGTTAGCCGCTGCTGTAGCTCGTTTGACTCTCTGAAATTACTCCTCTGCTTCTGATTCGTGTTGCTGTTGTTGTGTAAAGGCCTTTAGACTTACTTTGCAAATGACACCTACAATAAGTGGCAGTCTTTTAGATCACCAACATCATATAGTCCTTTCTAGAATTAATAGCAGCTAAACTAATTAAACACAACCACAGTCAATTGCGGGAAGACTATAAAACACAGATACCGCAAATAGAGCAAGATCGAAGAGATTAATTCCATGGAAGCACAGGTCCTAAAAACACAATAAATTAAAGCGCTCTTTTTAAGATTGCACAACTTTGACTGACAAATGAAGGTAAAATAATCCATCAGTGTAACAATTAACTGCTATACATTTTATTGTCATTCTGATTTTGTACTGTCATGTGTTTGTCAAAGATCTGAAAAAGACATGTTGGTTCTGTGCTGTGTTGTTTGCCTTAAGAAGATATGGATCTCATCTAACTCCCATGAAGAAAGCAAATAAGTCCATTTCCCAAAATGTTTGTGTATATTACCCAAACGAAGTGTTGCACAGCTGATTAAATTTATCTTCAGCCATTGTTTGGAGTGGTGTGAAACTCACACATGGACAAAAAGGCACATGCACTTAGGTATGTGAGCAACATGGAGGTGAGGGGTTGTACAGTGCAAATGACTCTGTTGCTCAGCAAACATAACAAAATTGCTTTTACACACAAGAATATGTGCACACACATACACACACACACACACACACACACTGTCTAAATACTGTAAGTTAACCTTTAGAAAGCCAACAGTAGCCCACTAGCTATTAGACCTTTGAACAATGCTACTTGAACAGCATGCACCCACACACACAAATAAAAACAGGAAGTGTTGAAAAGTAGGAATCTTATTATTTTCTCATCAAATACAAGCACACACACATACACACACTACTGTGTAATGGAAGTGGCAGCTAATTACCTGTAAAATTGACAGATGTGGACAAAAAAAGGGAACTGATTACTGTCTTTAGCAGCTTACTTCAAGTGCTGTATACTCACGCTCCAGCTGTGTGTGTGTGTGTGTGTGTGTGTGTGTGTGTGCGAGTGCATGTAAGATAGATTGAATAAAATGGTTGAGAGAATAAGGAAAGGTATAAGAAAGAGGAAAGGGAAAGGCTGTCAACCTTTGTTTTACTATAAGGGCATTGCGTCTAGAATGTGTGAGTTACATATGTGCAGTCCACTACCTTTGAATCACCTTAATGCCAGTGTTAAACTGAATGAATTTGAACAAGGACGCACTTCTGCATGACAAATATCCAAGGACCAGCTTTCAGAATTACAGATGTCTGCCACTTATGATTTTGAGATACCCACTAGTGGCAGTAACAACTACTGCTTGCTAGTTTAGTTTCTTCCGTTTTACTTTGAAAAACTTTTTTTTGCATCCTTTTTGAATGAGTAATGGACTAATATATAGTACTAATAAACTTGATGTTGCACCAATTCGCTAACACCACTAGCTGGCTACTAACATTGCTCTAGAATGACACAATGTCACATCAATACAGGTCTGTTAACACCGTAAGGCATGATCTTTAAGGTAACTTGTTTAATCAGTTTGCACTTTAGTTGACTTGTTTTTAAAGTCCCAATATTTTCATGACCACAGAAACATACGTATGTATTCACTAAAGTTGCCATTAGTTTGCATATGGCATTCTTTACTATACTGTTTGCAAGAGTACTGAGGAACCTCCAAATTAATTATAAATGAAGATCTATGCAGTTTAATCATTTTAAAATAATAAATAACTCAAAACATTTATCAATATATCAGTCTTAAAAGTTTCTACAGTTCATTTGAAAATTAGATCCTCCCATGTGTTGTCCCATCCAAAGGTTGAGAAACTGCCAGGTAGTTAAACTCACATGTGGCTGACTATTAATACGCAGCTGTACAATCATTTGGCCTCCTGGAGGCTTTGTTATTAATGTGATGTCACCCTCAGAAAACTTAATATATCATAGCCTATCTGCTATGGTTTTAAAATGGAGTGAGCACACATGCAGATATTTAGGAAGACTGCACTGTAACAGCAATGAAGAGTGAGGTGCCCACTTTTCAATTTGTGCAGCTGTTACACTGGCAGCTTCAACAAACTTAACTGTCACCAAAATAAAATGATTTTTACGCTGCAGCACATTAAGTCATCAGTTCACATGTGGTTTGTGCTTGTACCATGGTTAAACTGAACTGGTTCCTGTGAATACACAGATGAGGATTTGTGCTTGCCTGAAGGTTAGAGAGGCAGGCTTGGGGCTGGCTGGCTTAAATGAATGAGTAATGTTCTCCCATCCCTCAGCAGCTACTGTTGAAGTGCCCTTGGAAGAGGCACTGAACCCCCAATTGCTCCAATTGAGCTGCTCAGTGGCCAGAAATGCAAAACTGTGACTGCACTGGGTGGTTACCAAATGGGGTTGTGTGAAAGAGTGCAACCAGGGTGGGAAAGCAGCCACCATGCAAATGCTGGTTCATTCTGGTCGAGGCTTGTACCATAAGTTGGTTTACTTAGCCAGCCACTTTGGCAGGTAACTAACCATTATTTGGAGGTTCTGCTCTATTCTGAAAATCTAGGCTTGTTAATTCGTGAACGTAAATATGTCTAGAGTAGCAGCCACATTGTCAGCTCACCAATCATACTACGTTGGTCTTACTCCAATTTTAGGTCTTTAATTTTAGTTGGCTAGAAAAATAATGAAAGTGCCTTATACGTTGCCATGAGAATGACACTGTTAGGTATTCATTTCTTCTTTTTTGGTCATGCCTGGTTACATTACGGTTACATTTTTATTTTGACCTAGCACTACCATAATTAAACTATTCTTTGCTTTTCCAATACCTGTCCTTGTTACAAGTTGAGAGCATCTGATCTAGAGGGTCAAATTCAATCTGACTGCCTTTATTATACTGCATATAATTTATGGTGCAGCTATTACTAAAGATCAATAGCACTTAAACTGCTCCATTGATATTGAAACCTGCAATGATTTACAAGCAGATAGGTCTTTGGTCAAATCTAGACACACACACACACACACACACACACACACACATCTAAACACACAAACACACACACACACACACACACATAGCACTTGTATATTTGATATAATGCAATGACTTCCCAATGTCCCAATATTGTCCTTGCCTGTTGTTCATTACCTGGGATTGCTCTTTGAGGCACACACAGTCATAGACACACACACACACACACACACACACACACACACACCACTCTCAATCTAATGACTTTTCATTAGATTGGATTGCAGTGTGTCTGTTTGTCTCAGTTTACTTTCAAAGTTGGAAAGGCCAGCTAGCCAGCGAACCTGTAAGCTCTCAAACACACACGCACGGTTTTGCTATACCTGAGAGGACACGGTATTGATTTACATTAATTCCCAAATATGGGTATGGTGGGTTGTGAATGATTAGTCCACACAATTATAGATTAACATGTTCATACTCATACCAACAAAGACACACACACACACACACACACACACACACAAAATGATAAGCACACAAACACACACTTTGTGACCTTCATTACAAATAGAGCACACAGCATGAGACAGTGTGTGTGTGTGTGTGTGCGTGTGTGCGTGTGTGTGTGTGTTTGTGTGTGTTTGTGTGTGTGTGAGTGCCAAATACCAATGCACTAGGACTCAGGGATTGTCAGCACTGCCAAGGATATGACACCAGCTCTGCAGAAAACAACCAGCAGATGGATAGATGGACTGGTGGAAGTGGACGGGAATCCTTTAAACCCAATGAGCAAAGCGATGAAGTAACACTGCCAGGGCTGAGATTAGATTGGTGGCCACCCAGTGCTATCACTTGTGGGGTGAAAGGTGGTTGTTGGGGCCCACAGCAGGAGATGTGGCATATGGTCATGTATATTACTTACTATTAAAGACGTGGCAAGGGCAATATTCTTTGAATTTGGTGCTTTAACCCTGGCACCACCAACTCCTAATGTGCAATCACTTATCAAACTGAAAGGTGCAATTCTGGCATTTTTAAACTTGGATGTGATTCCCATAAGTGTGGCTGTTCTGACCATGGGGCATCATGAGTTTCCAAACCACTTCCATTGAAGAAATTCGTAAAACACAGTTTGATAAAAAATGTCCTTATGCAATTTTAAGGAGGTTTGTGCTGCTTACCTTGAATATTGCCTGAGTAGCGTTTTTCCAAATCTCTGCAAAGGAGTCGGCAAGTGCAAAGTTACCATGAACTGTAGTCCGAGTGGCCACAGTTATAAAAACAGGAACCCAGTACTGGAATTCCCTTTACCATATCATGATCTTGACGTTCTAAGGTGTTGTCTGGGAGGGCAGTTCTGAGATATTAAACATCAGAGATATAACATCCTAGAGGGCAAAACAACTATATATTCTGTGCATTTTTAAATATACAATATACAATACAATCTTTACATTACACCACACAAAGCTTTCAAACATGACAAATGGGTGAATAACACAACTTTGATGAAAAACATGTCAGATAGAGCCTCATTTTAAGCTCACAATATATAATTCGTGGGCAGATAACTTATCTTGCACTAAATGCATGAATGTATATTCTCATTTCTGTGTATGTTACACGCTCTGATAAACTATATTACAATTACAACAGTTTCAATCACCTGAAAGATACCCAATAAATGCCCAAAACTGTTTATACCAAACATGACATCAGAAAAGAGCAGACAACCCATACGTCACAAAAACAACAATACTCACGCAGCTGTGCAGGTCAAGTTCATTGGTTAAAGTCAATCAAAGTCAATTTGGAGCACTGCATCAGCGCAGTATCGAGGTCCCCTTCTCAGAAATTTGATCACATAAAATGTTACTTGAAATGTCAAACCCCTGGGGAATGTCATTGATTTGCTGATTTAGCCAATCACTGGTTATCAGTAAGAGCTGCAGCACATAGAAAATGGTCATTTCCACCCACAATTCCTTTCTACTTTACATTCCGCGATGAAAACTCAAAAAGTATGACATTAGACTTACAGTACGCACGTGTAATTTAATGTTTTTAGTGACAGTCACCTTATCATTGCTAATGGTATCACTCAAATACTTGTGTTCTTTATTCTTAACAGTGAGATTGTATTCCTGTAGGGACCCATAGTTTTGCTATTGGAAACTTAAATGTTAACACTATCCAGGTTTTTGGATGGCTTCAAGTTTTTATATACACACACATCCACATATAAACACCAAAACATCCAAACAGTTTATAGAGATCACATTTATTAGTAAAAAAGAATGAAAGCTGCAGGAATTGTAACTATATGTACAGAGGGTACATGTTAATGCTTTCCTTTTACACCTGCTTCCAAATGGAAAATGTATTTCACGATGTTTTTGCATTATTTTGGTCTGTAGTTTAAAACCTGTGCGCGCACACGAATATATAGCTCTTTACCTGAACATCTTTTGGTTTACCTAGATTACAAGTGAAACTGAAGTTCTCTGAGTAATCAGCATCAAGCACCTATACTCACGTTTACCTACTGGCCTCCCCATTGACATGACATTCGCATAATGCTGGCCATATGGACACATTGTGTGGGGCAAAACTCTATCCTGGAAAGAGAGGGCATGAGAGAGAAGGGCTAGAAGCAGCACCACACACACACACAGAGAGAGAGAGAGAGAGAGAGAGAGAGAGAGAGAGAGAGAGCGAGAGAGAAACTCAGGAATACACACACAGGCACGTAGCCTAAACGCAGGTGGACAGGCACAAACGCACACGGGTCGAACATTTATTTTTGTGACAGTCAAGCATCCTACAGACTTTACTTTGAAGAACACACCTTGCACTGATTTGGGAAATAAAAATGAAGTGAGAATGCTTTGAGAGAGGGGGGGACAGAGAGGGAGGCGATAACCGCGTCGTCTTCCTTCCTTCACTCTCTGCTCTCCTCTTAAATTTCTACACAGACCCTCTGCACAAAGATGCCGCCCTGTCGGGCAAATCCGTCCCGTCTATCGAGCGTCCCACCGACGCCCACAACGGCACTCTGCAACAACTCTCTGTGCAAGCAAAGCATATTGAAATTCACCCCACGCACAATACTGACATCCACACTCTCCCCCCCTCTCTCCCTCTCTTTATTTCTTAACCAACACAGAAAGAGCGTAGATTTAGGCATGTGTGTGTGAGAGAACCAGAGACAGAGCGGGAGAGATGTAGGCTACTCTTGGATTGTGTTGAGCCGGTGACAAACCCCGTTCTTATTTTGCACCTCAAGGCGTTCGGCATCCAGCTATAGCTTTGCCATTAGGTCACCCAACTGGCCCAAAACAGCCCCCCGGTCACCCACCCAGCCACTCAATGATTCAGCCAGTCACCCAACACAGCAGCTTTACCCTTCAACCTTCAGTCTCTCTGCTGCGGATTAATCCAACCAGCCACCCAGTGATAACACTCATCCGACCAGCCACCCATCGTACCTAGTCACCCAGCCGGCCACCCAGTCATCTATTCATCAATCCCACCATCCAGCGGAGGATCGCAACTCTCCCCAGGAACAACTGCGCGCCGCCCGGCTGCGAGCGTCTTACCTTGAGCGCTTCTATATCCAAAGACGTCGACCGGTCCATGATAGAGAAGGGAAGTACTGCAAATCAGTCACGAAAATAGCGGTCCCAAAGGCGATGAAGAGGAGAAGGAAAGAGATTAAAAACGGAGACCAAAAAAGTTGGAATGCTCTCTAGAGTCCCAAACTCTGCTGCAACATCCCCAAGGATTGTTGTTAGGATTGGGTTATTAATATTCCACCACAGCGACGGATTCTCTCAGTTTCACTCCTCCCGGTGGGTCGCTTGGTAAAATCAGGGCTCCATACTGTTGGAAGTCCCCCCCCCCACCTCCGGTCCCCGGTTTCTCCGTACAGGGGACGGGGGGAATAGACAATATATAGAAATAGAATAGATTTGCCGTGCGTAATGTTTCAAGCTTCGGCTTTTGCGCACTTGACGATCCGGTACGTCTTTTTTTGTTGTTACATCTGAGTAAGAAATATTCCCCCCCCCCCCACTGCAGGAATGAAGCCGGTATTAAGACTCTCCTGTCAGTCGGTCAGCGGATAAATGCCGTTATATCCCGTTGAATCCCACTTAATGTGAGTGTGATGTTGTGTCTGCTCGTGCAGTGATCGGCAACTGGAGAGAAGGAGTCCGGATCAGACAGATGATATTCTGCCTTGCCTGGACGACTTCCATGCGGCAAACCGCCAGAGATATCAGCTCTCCCAGAAAGAAAAGGGAAAGAGAGAGAGAAAGAAGGGTCAGATAGAGAGAGAGGGAGAGAGAGAGAGAGAGAGAGAGAGAGTGAAAGAGAGAGAGACCTGGCGGAGATACGCTGAAGAGTGGAGATGAGGAGAGCTGCAAGCAAAAGGTGAGACGAGAGGAGAGAAGGCAGGAAGGAAGGTTTATGCTGTATATTATTCCAATGACTGACGCACCGTTGGCGTGCGTGTGTGTGCGTGTGTGTGTCACAGAGAAAAAGGGAGAGGGAGGGAGAGAAGAAGGAAAGGCTCCTTCTAATCAAGCAGATGAATCGAAAATGCTGCTTTGCCACTGAAGACAAGAAAGAGATTTATATGCAGAGGCTGTTGGAAGGCTGTTTCAGAACGTCTGGGGTTGCTGCCTCTGTGTTTGTGTGTGTGTGTGTGTGTGTGTGTGTGTGTGTGTGTGTGTGTGTGTGTGTGTGTGTGTGTGTGCATACACAAACAGAATGTAGAGCCACTAAACTAATTCAGTATCAATATTGCATTCACATTGTGACTGTGGGGACAGAAAAATAGATACATAGGCTGGATCACGTTTTTAAAAAACATTTCAAACTTCCTTTCTCCTTTTTTCTTTCTTTCTTGTGGTGCAAATTGTCCTCATCCTTCTCCTGCATAATAAGGTGTCGCCGCCTGCCGACCACTGGGGCTTTTTATTATCTGTCACACACCTTTTGAGTTAGGAGAAGAGCAGAGCAGTGAAGAGGAGGTGAGGTGTAGTGTCAAAAGGAGGAGAGGGAAAGAGAGAAGACTGTTAGTGACAAGTTCTGAACCACAATCAATTATTATTTCAGTTTGTGTTGTTTTTTCGTTCTCTTCCAGGTCTATACACAGCTTACATTTTGTGATAGAATCACACAGAATTCAGACTACTGTGTGAAAAAACTAACTATAAGTTGAACGGCTTTGGAAACAATTGAAATGCTAGAGGGCACGTGTTTGATTACCACACAATTTCTTAGATGGAATATGAGTTTTTTTCACTTTTTTAATTTACCAACTGCTGTGTACAAATCTGCAGACCTCTGCCATCTTCAGCAATTGCATTTTACTCAAAGACATGTTTACTACTGTCCGTCTAACCTATAGTATTGGATATGATGACTGCAAGCAGGGCAAGACAGGTAGGATATGCTGAATAATGTTCTCTCATAGACTCAGACCTCCTCTGCTAGCCAAGCAGAAAACACCTTGCCATGCCGCAACAAGAAAGGATGTGCTTATCACTTCACCCAATCATATTCTGCTGAGGACTATTATTATCCATTTTAGAGTTTACCAATATTGCATGTTTGTAAAGCTCAAAAGTTGTGTTTTGCTGCATCACTAGTTACCTTTTATTTCCCAAAACAGCGTGTACAAGTGTATAATATCTAGTTAAAAGAACATCATTAAAACATGTCTCTCAGATATATAGGTTTGATTTCAGGTACATTGGACAGACGACAGAATATCTCTGAAACTAGTGGAGGTGTGTCTGTGGGTTAGACAGAACCAGTATCTGGAGCCAAATGTACAGTATCAATACTATTTCTTTAGTTTCAACATTATGACTCCTCCAAGATGGCATCATGCGTGTTTGAGTGAGAATTTCTGCTGCAACTTCAAAGCCTCTATTTCAGGTCCTTTCCACTTTATGTTGTGCCGCCCTATAGGCTTCAAGTGCAGTAGGCTTGTGTTCAATTCAAAAGATTTGCCTATGAGAATTAGGCACACACGGGCATTCACACATTTTTACAGAGCTCAGATACTTCATGAGCACACGCACGTAGGGGAACACACACACACACACACACACACACACACACACAGAGCTATAGGCCTATTGAATAGCACACTAGAGAACACAGAAGAACATTTGTTGAGGGAGTCGGTCAGAGATAACGAACATCGTATTAATGAATGCCTCACTCATTCTCTCTGCTCCTCCCTCTCTGTTTGTCTCTCTTCTTTGCTGCTTTCTTTCTTCACGCGCTCGATGCATGCCTCTCTCACTTCCTCTCTCCATCCCTCTCACTCTCTCTCTGTTGCTGCTTTGCTCTCTTTCTCTTTCTCTTTTGATGCTACTTTCTCTCCACCTCTCTCTCACTTGCGCTCTTTTGCTATTTTCTGCTCCTCTGTATCGCAGGGACCCCCACCACCTCCACGTCCTCACCACCGTCTTTCTTTCTTTTCTATAAACTTTGCGCTGTCGGGTAATTAATCATTTTTCCAGGGGACTCGTTATTTTTTATAAGGGAGCGGCTGATATCGGATACGTGCCAGCTGGAACTGACATCACCCATCTCCACCCTCCTTCTCTCTCTCTCTCTCTCTCTCTCTCTCTCCCTCGAGCCTTCAGTCCTCTCCCTGCCTTTCCCCTGCATTTTAAAACACCATTAACAGTTTTTCCCTCCTCTCGTACTGTGTCTCATTTACCTGGCTTTATATCTCTGCTGCTTTCCCAAAAATGGAGCTGTACAGAACACCCCCCCAACACACACACACACACACACGCACACACACACACACACACACACACACACACACACACACACTTTCTTCAGTGACTTTATTGCCACAACTGTTCATCAAAAAACAGAGATAGCTGGAAGCTTTTCACAAAATTTCAATTCCCTTACACAAATGTACACATTTATCACATGTGAAACATCAATTCCCATGGGATATTTGGTTTTCACATTTCACAGTTGCTCTTCTTTTGCTATGTCGACTCGACTATGCAGCGTGTAATTTTACCTACACCACTGCTCTAAAGACCCGTGATGCAGCTGTGCAGTGGCAGCGACTGACTTTAACAGGCTTCTCTGTCTCTCTCTCCGTCCCTCTACTCTCTCCCTCTCACAGCATTCTACTCGGCTGTGAGCAGATAGGCGCTTTATTCTTCTGCTTAAATGCAAAGTGCAGCTGTTTGCTTTTCTAGCTGCAGAGAGAGCAAACGCCTGTGTGAGGGTCACATTATTATTATTGCCATGCAGCACAAAGTTTGACAGTAACTTGCAACTGGTTAGCATTAGCTAGCTAATCTGATATAAAGTAGGCTAGGGGATGCGTATGAAGCAGTTGCTTTGCATGACATTTAAGGAGGATAGAGGCATTGAGGGAGTTCAAGGTTTCCACAGTAAACCAAAGAATTGTTTATTTCACTGGCATTTTATTAAGTAAGGACAATTTGTGTCAATAACACCGTTATGATCACAGGTCTCTCCACCTATAGTACTTTAACTATTGTGTATATATGTATTTGTCAAGTGGTGGTCTGATGGTAGTCTGATGAATGATACACCACACATTTTTATTTTTGTTTAGAATGTTATCAAGTTGGCTCTCTACATCTTTATTTGGGAGGAAAGAAATTTTGTTACGGTTTAAATATTGTTATTTCTCCATGACATTAACATTGCAGTTACAGTTCTGAAATTAGTAGTAAATTAAGTGATTAGATGATTTACAGAGAATGTATCTGCACCAATTAAAAAAACAGATCAATCAATCCTTTTTTTTTGTTTTGCAAAACTGCCAAAGAAATATTACTGGTAATGTGAATATTTTCTGGCTCATCCGTCCTCTATAATAGTAAACTGAATATCTTTGGGTTTTGTACAAAACAAGCTACTTGATTATGTCATCTTAAGTTTTGTGAAATAGTGTTGGGCATTTTTAATTATTTTCTCATATAGATGCAATCCTTAATCAGTTAATTGAGAAAATAATCAGCAGATTCATCGATAATGTTTTCATTCGAGATTATTCTTTCAACATTGTTTGTTGCTGCTTGAATAGCTGTCCCTAAAACAAAACTTTTACTAGATGCAATCTGTGGTACAGCTTATTAACTCATGTGAACTTTATATTAAAAAGTATAGCAAGTCTGGCAATGTTTCCATGATTGAGCTGCTATAGAACAAATTAACTATTGTTTAACAAGACTGCAACACGTAGTGATTATTACACGGTGCATTGGCTTTAATATTCCAACATGCGTTTCATTTCAGCAGTGTGTGTCTTTGTGTGCCTGTGTGTGTGTGTAAGAGAGAGATTGCATGAAACAGACTTCCTTCTTTCATACATAAATAATAACTTCATTCATCCCTTGGTAATTTATGATTGTTGTGTTCATTTGGGTGCTTGTCTTATTAATATGCCATTCAGTTTCACTTCAAAAGCCCTGCTCTCACTACCATTTAGCAGAATATTCTAGAGCATTGGTTTCTTCCAGCATGTTATTAGACCTTGGACATGCTACTTACGCATCTATCGCTGGGCCATTAACACACACCCTTTACACACACACATACACATCACCTTGCTTGAGGGATCCAGTCTCACTGCCTGTTTTGCTGTAGCATATCAGCACACATTACATAGATTTTTTAACCAGTATTTTGTTTTGCATGCCCGCTGCTTAGGTTATACATTAGCCTACCTGCATTGGTGGGATTGTCCTGCACACAGAGAGGATGCTTGTTCATACTGACTGAGATGTTCTTATAATCATTGACTTATAAGGCCGGATTTTTGATTGTATTTTTTATGAACAGGTCTATCAGTGTATTTTCAATGCTACCTTCTGAAAGTGATATTATGCGACCAAGAGTTGAACTGAGTCAATAGAAGGTGTACTACCTGAGAAGGCATGTGATCTAAAAAACAGACAGAAAGCTTTTCTGTACTACAGATAGTGAATGCTACAAAGTAAACTAGATTAGCCACTTCCTCTCCCTTAATTCCCTGGCTCCAACCCAGGGAATTACACCAAGTGGACGGAAATGTATAAATCCATGTCCAATGTAATGCAATCCACTACAATATTCTTTATGATACTTACAGACCTAATGGTTATTTTTTGGCTGAGTGTGTTAAGGTAATGAAGCTGTAGATTCTTGTGTGCATTGGACTGCATTATATTGAAAGCTACAGCATCCGCATACATATATAAATTACAGTATCAAAAACAGACAAACAAAAAAACATAGCCACCACTGCTCTGACTTTGAAAAGTTTACAACAGGTTAATATGGCTAATGTACTGCATTACATTAGTTGCAAAGTGCTTAGGTGTAATTTCATAGGGAGACAGGGAGACATGTCACCCCCCAGTGATTTCACATAAATCATTTGTCCTCCTCACTTAACTCTATAAAGTGTCTGTGACAGTATCACCCCTCCTAGAACATATGAGAGAGAGAAACAGAGAGACAATGTCTGCAGTCCTTGGTTCAGGCACATTTGTTACATTTGTTCACACTTTTGACAAATGGCAGGCTTAGCTGCAGACCAATAATTTAATCTGGGAGAATTTCACTCAGCCATCGGCCTAATTTCAAGTGTTATGAGACTGATCCCCAGTGGAAAAATAACCAAAATGAAGTACACCCAAAAAGGGCAGCATGTAGATTAAAACAAAATTGATAGTCTTGCACAGTGACCCCTGACGTCTGATGAACATTCATATAATTCTCTGTCTGAGAGCTGATGCATTTTGTAAAGCCCTAAAAGCCTGGTTAAAATCAGATCTAGTCAACCATGTTGTGGGTTCAAATTATGTCTGCATTTTTAATGTAGCCTTTATCCTATCTATGTTATGACGGTGGAGGAGGCGTCAAATTGTTTCCATTTATTTATTATATGATTTATTTATCATACTTTTAAAGAATTAATCATTAGTGGCATTTTATTGTTTTGTTTGCTTTTCATCATACTGCTACTGCATAAATCACAATTAAGCTAGCATGCCCTTTTCTCAATACACTGTTCAGGTAAGGATGTCATGTGTGCCAAAGTAATAGATATTGTATATGCATTGTATTACAATGAAATAGCCTATTGGTAAGGACCAGGGTATGGTTATAATGGCTTCAGCAGCTCCCAATAGATGAAATAAAAACATATAACCTCTAGATATGAATATACAATAGTGTAGGTAAACGTCATTCAGCCGAAAAACTACAAAACCCAAAGGCTTCCGCACTTTAAATCTCATTTCGTTGATTGGTCGGCTCAGGGTCCAATCCCTCGGCGGAGACGTGTCTGGCAGTCAGAGCATCCTTCCGTCATGGCGTCTGTTTGGGCTAAATCCTTCGCTAACCTGCCGGTCCTGTCTCTTTTCTTCTTCCTGGTGCTATGCCTTCCGCCCGGGGGAGGACAAAAGAAGAAGGAGGTAACGTAAAGAGCTTTTTTGGGGGGAATATTGTTGTGATGTTGAATGAACGGCGTGTGGCAATTGAAACTGCCGGTGTGCGTTAAGCTAGTGAGGATTAGTCAGAATAGACAGGAAGTTAGTCGGAGCGACGCACCGGTTATCTAGTCTTTGGGGAACAATAAACGCCACTCGTATAATGTAAATGAAAGAGACGCTACTTACAAATGGTCTGGTTACGTTTTGTTTTGGACTCTTTCCTGTGCAATTAAGATTTACTAGCTTTCTGCATAAAATGACAAGCGCATATGCACGCTTAGGCATAGCAAGCAAATGTGACTAATATGTAACGTTAGTCTACACTACGGAGTTCTATAAACAGTAAATGTGTTGGTCTAAAAAAAAAAATCTAAATTTAACGTCACTCCAAAACATTGCTGCGTTGAGGCCTATAAGGGTTTGTTTTGGAAATCGTAAGTGCAGGAAGTGCTGTGTTGTACTTCCCGTTAGCTTAACAGTAACGTCAGACGATTCTGGCGAGAATCTCCCAGTAACCACAATAGATAGCTTCATGCTAGCTAGCTGCCTTAGGTTGTTGTAGTGCTCCGGGGCAGCCTTTAACTACTGCTTGTTTACTCTACCATGTGGTTGTTTTACAAGAAGTGTTAGTAGGTTTGTTTCAACTGAAACAGAAGCGAGGAGGAAGCTATTGTGGCTTGTTTGCTCGAGCTGTCATTTGTCACTGGGCTAAAATGTCACTATACTGCACCTGTTCACCTGCTTTGTTTTGAATAGACTGAAGTGTCTCATACATATGCTGTTATTTATGTTGTGGAGCTCTGTAATGATAATCAAGGTGCACACATATGTACTGCATTGGTGATAGGTTTGCTTCTAGCTGTTTTACAGCAACATGCGGGTATAATGATTATGGGAGGCCTAAAAGAGAATGAAATCAGTAACCCTAATAAGGTGCAATGTTCAACTTGTGATTTTTAAAAAGGTAACGGGATCGAAACAGCGGCTCAGATCATCAGTGTTTAGTGGGTAGCCTTAGTTTGTTTAAATATCTTTCAAGTCACAGTGCTATTGTAACTGTACTTGTGCACCACCTCATCTGCACCTTCCTTTTCAGCCGCCTTAGCATATGAATAGAAAAACTGATTGAGTGGACAAATTGCGGAGTATGTGAAGGAATGCATGCACAAATACGTGACAGGGGAACAAATATTTGAATGAATGCAAATATAATTGAATATGTCAACAAATGGATGAAGAAAGCTGCTGAATAGGTTGACAGGTTAATCACTGATGAAAAAGCATTTGAATGTGAGGGAGAATGAATGAATAATTGAGACCGACATATTTGCTCTCCAGTTTGCTGTTTTTCTATCACAAATGCTGGTGGCTTGTGAGGTGTGGATGTAATGAACTTGTCCCACTCATTGGGATGAAGAGGAGCACAAGCTCACGGCTTGTAATGTTAACATTTAGGAGAGGTTACTTTCTTTGATAATACAATAACATCTTTAGCCACATTCCCTTGCTATATCAGTGAGCTATAGAGACAGTTTACACTTTACTTATGAAGATGTTACATGTGGTTATACAGTCTTGCAAATTAAAACACAACAAGCTGAGGGAAGTTGACGCAGATAATGGCCATTATTTTTACATGATTAAATGCATCAGGTAGGCAAACTTGATCTATTTGCTTCATTACTCTACAAAGCCCAGACAGTACTTTTAGACATTTCTGTGGTGCAGGATCTGTTTATATTTCAATGCTGAAGAGTGTCCCAGTCTCTTACTCATTTTAATAATATCAAAGCTTGGAGGGAAAAAAGCCCACAGTAGTCTGTGTGTATGAATAAAACTGTATTATAATATCTTCTTCAGTTTGTGAATAGGAGTTTAGGACTTAATTTTTACAGCTATTAATGAATACTTTCTTAATTCCTATTTTTACTCTATTTCGTTTCTTTCTTTTACCTAGCGACAGTCTGCTGACATCCATGCTTATTTTCAGCAATGCCTTGCTTCAAATTCACAAAATGACACCAGGGAGCTGCCCATTATAGCCACAGTCTGCTGTTAGGCAGTGACCGGCTCAAGGACACCTCTACATTATCTAATGAGTGACAGAGCATTTCTCAATCGCTTGCCCAGCTGAAATGTATCCAGCTATTATTAGTCTGCTTCTCTGCCATTGTTATTGCCACTATTTTTAAACTTTTGGGTTCAATATTTTGTCCACTAACAATTTACTTTGGTCCATCCTGTCTGAAAGATCAGAGTGTGACTCTGTACCAAGTAGCAGAATGGGACTAGCCACACATACTTCCTTAATACACACACACACACACACACACACACACACACACACAGACATACTTCCAATGAGCCACAGGAGAGATATTGCGGGGTTATAATGTGAGAAATGTTCTTTCCCAGTTGCCTGCCTGGGGTCATGGCAGAGGAGGTGGAGGAAGAGATTATTTAGCTGGAAATGGACAAAATGGTGAAATAGCATTTTGTATTCATCTCACCAACCCTTCTTCTTGCCCTGGCACAACAAAAAGCTTTACCTCTAAACTGTAGGGCTGAACATTAAGTTAATTACGGCTGTCCTCTAACATTGAAATGTGTTTTTGTTATGTTGATAGTTACGTTTTTAGTCAGTATTCAAAGCATTGTTTGTCCTTGTCTTGTTTCCTCTCCTTGGTTCTCCATTACTTACTTATTAAGGTTAGAATGACGCAACATGGCAGACTAGATCATGTCTTTATTTCACTGGTGCACTTTGTCTCTCCAGTCTAGTCTAGTTTTTGCAGTGTAGTGAGAGGGAGAGAGAGCAGGCGAGCTTTTTCACTTGGAAATGTTGGCGTCAGGCTTCAGGTTCAGTTTGCATGTAATGTAGAAATTGCTGTTGTTTGCCATTTAGATTTACTTTTGTTGACTTCTTTTATAGTATTATTGATCATCTAACAGATAGGACCCTAACCGTTTTTATCTACTCCCATTATCCATGCATTTTTGGAGCAGAGCAAGCAGTCAGCCCTTGGTGGCTAATTAAACACATGTGCTTCACAGTAGAAGCCTTCCAGTAATTTAGGAGTAACACTTGCTTTTATAAAACCCTTTTTAGTTGTGTAATATAAATTGATTCCATAACGTCGATTCTGGATTCTTTGTTATGTACAGTACTATCAAACAAGAGCAAAACACTGCTGGGAATCTAATTAAATCTAACAAAGATATGAAGTAAGGAGGCACTACCATAAGTCTTCTACAGATAGTAGGAAGTTTGATTAACAGTGCGAAGAAGGAAGGGGCTCTGAAGGCGAGGTAAGAGGGGGGTTGATCAGAAACACTTCTATCTGTTAAGAGCAGAATTACAAGAGAGAAACAAAACTCCACAACAGCCACGCATAACAGAACATGAACAATGAAGCTAGATTTATACTGCGTTGTTACAGGGTTACGCAGTACCTACAGTGATGGTGCGCGTAGGTTCAGGAGCTACTCTGTAGGAGGGTGCCTCCTCAAAAATGTAAGTACACGATCAACTTAATATTAATATTGCCGATAGTCTTATTCAGTAATGAAACGAGGCAGGCCTTCTGACCATAGCTTGTATAGCAAGGTGAATTAAGCAATGTAACTTACTACTGTGCGGAATATAATACAAGTTTGATTTGGTCGGACAGCGTACAATACACGTTTAGTGTAACAGTGGTGCTATCAGCGGGTGAAATTAGATGCTAATCTGTAAATCAAAACTTACATTGTAGTTATATATGCCGGGACTCTCCTTAACCCCTTACATTTAGCATAAATCCGACTTTAGTCTTTTAAATATCTTATCTTCTTGTCTGCATGGAATCACATCTTTTGCAGGTCATTTGACTGACAGCAGAGTTCAGTTGAGGATGGGCACAGTCACACTTTGGCTCTGCTTAGAGGGCAGAGTGGGTCAGCTGGGTAATCTTGCTTCATGAGTTTGCAGTGGAATTTCAGATCAGCACAGTACAGCACAACTTTTGCAGCAAAAGTTGTGCTGTATCATACCGATGGAAAATGGAATTACTGTCAGAGCCAGACCTCAGACCACTGATAGTTGCAGTTTTCGGCCACTGTTATTTATGCCCTAGAAAGTTTAATGTGAAAGAAAGCACAGGAACATTTAATTTTCTTTATTTCCTTAATCTAGATAGATGCAGTGTGTGTACAAAGTCTTGAAAGTTTATAAAATTCTTAATTTGAACCGTTCTCTTTTCGAGGTTAGTGATGTACTTTAATTCGAAGATACTCCTTAAAAAAAAAATTCTACACAACCGCTTATGTACACCAAGAAACTTTTAACATTTGAAATGAAACCATCCTGTCGTCATATTTGTTTGTGGTCTCCTGGCATTTATAGTAACAATTTAGATGTGATAAAGGCTTTGAGAGTCTGGAAATGTTTGGTATAGGAACTTTGAGTGTGTTGGAATGTTACTCTTAAAAAGCTGTGTGATCAGCTGATGTTGGTTTGAAGATGTGGGTAAGTTAAAGATGAAGATAACAACAGAGTTAAGTTAAGGAGGAAGTTAAGCATCCCTATTGTGAAAATTGGAAGAAATAATTAAATTTAAAAGAAGACAGGGCAGCAGTGGTGGACCCCTGCCTTCTTAAATCCTGCTATATGCCCCTCAGGGAGTGGAAGAAATAGTAATGAAGAGAGAGAGAGAGAATATTTATATCCCTTCAATACTCCCTCGTTCATCACCCCAGCCCTGCTAGATATTATATCTAGCGTGTGTTGTGTTTCTGTCTTAAGGCTGACTACAGCACAAAGAAAGAACCAATGTAAGCACTTCCTATATCTAGGCACATGGAGTCAGGGGAGGTAAAGAGAGGGGAAAAAAGTCCAGGTCAGTGAGTCTGAGGAAAGGAGAATTATATATCTAGAAAGTTATATATCAACAGGGAGATAGAGATTGCAATGTAGTGGGCTTGCTACCACATCCAGGGACCGTTCTAATAAGTGGATCGGAATAATAAGAGCATGCTTCCTCTGCACAGAGGCGCAATAAACTACTAGGTAGGCCCTTCAGGGCATAATCCAAGCCACTTGCTGAGTTTAGACTGGGGCTTATGAAGTTAAACACTGTGTAAGCACTATTGACTCTATTGATGGTTTTATGTCTGACCTGTTCATCAGAAAATAAACCACAGCTTATTGTTTACATATTCTGCACTATGTCTTTCTTCCCATGGATTTCGTAGTACAGACTGGTACTGTGTGAGAAAGGATCACTTTCCCCCAATAATGCTCGCCATTAATGCAGACGTGTTTAAATGATCAGTCTTCCCCAAACTTAGGGTCGCGACCCAAAATGGATTACAATGCTATGATATGAGAATTCATACGCTGGTGTGTTGAGCTCAAATGCTGTGTGCTACGCACATACTAACTAGAGTTACTCCCAAAGGTGAAAAAAACTGTATTCTTAATTTTCATTGCCCAACACGTCTGATATGATGTCTGAGAAACTGCAAATATCTAACTAAGGGACAAATTGAGTGGAGTTGGGAGTACTTCCGTCCTCAACCAAGAAAAACACTGGTCCTCTAAAAGTTCACATACTGTTTGACAAAACAGGCATTTGGAGAAAAACTAAATGTCATCAGTGTTCTGGCGCTTGGCTTCACAGGTTTTACCCTTACAATGAGGACATGTTTCAAGGAGCTTTGCATTCTGAGTGTGATGTAAATCCGTGTGACTCTTGTGGTTCTGCTAGAACCCTCTCTCCCAGCAAATAAAAAAAAAATGCGAGTGAGGGAACAAGAACTGTTGGAGCTTGTGGCTTTTTAGTGTGTGTGTCAGGGGACATGGGGGACACTGACTGACACTGATGAGAGTCTTTTTTTAAATATAAATTTCATGACGTAGACAGGTCCCAACTGGTTAACTGTATGTCAGCATTGGCCTTGCAGGTTCCGGTTCTGTTTATAAACTTGGTAAGAAATGTCAATATTACTACCAGTGTGTTTTATCACAGGACAGTCATAATTTCACTATAAGGGGTGAATTGAGGGGTGATGTCATGTTTCTGTTTAAATCGATCTTCTCAGACTGGAGCTAACATAGTGTGACTGTTCCTGCTCAAACAGTTAGTTTTACCAACTACATGATCACTAAACACTGTACTTTACTGTAGTGTGCTGTATACAGTAGCTTCCATGTAAGGCCCCAGCTCTGAACTTCCTATTTAACAACCACACTAAAGTGAGTGCCTGTGATCCTGCTGTGTGGGGATCGTGGATAGTAGTTTCAATATTGCTGTGTAGGTGCTGTTGTCAGTATGTGGAGCTGGGAGGAAGGAAGTTGTTTAGAGTGTGTGTGTGTGTGTGTGTGTGTGTGTGTGTGTGTAAGTGTGTGTTAGTTACAGTCATCTGTCCAATACCAGACACCATACTCGTTCTAGGCTTAGTGTTAGCAAATAGCGCTACCTGGTTTGTCTGTGTCCACTCTAATTTCCACTCATTGCTCTCCTTTCATTGCTTCTTTCCCTCTCTCTTGTTTTTCTTTCTTCCACTTCTTCCACTTTATCACACTCTCTGTTGATTTTGTGCCTTTTACTTCTGTGTTTTGTCAAATGGATTTTTTCCGTTTGGTTTTAATCTTTTATGCATGCTTGCTCATTCTCAGCTGATTCTCTCAGTCCCCCTTTTTTTGTCAGGAAAATGAATGTGAATGTTTCAGGGGTTCAAAAGAGATGAATATTGTATCCAACCTCATTTCCCTTGGGTGTTGCCAATACAGCCCAAACTGTAGCTAAAAAGCAGCCATAATGGTGCCGTGTTTTGTGCAGTGAAATGTTTCAATGTTCTCCCAGTGAATTGAGGGGTGATTTGTTTGGATCTCGCTCATTAGCCGTAGTCATCTGAATTATTGATGCAGTGGTGTCAGGCCTGCTTTCCCAATGACTGATGGCCTGTGTTCCCAAGTCATTTTCCTCCTGTGTTATTCCTCCCTCTCCTCCTCCTTTTTTCCCTCCCCTCTTCTAAACTCTTCTATAACAAATTTTCTGAGTGGCAAAAGGATTTCCGTCTCCCACTTTCCCCACCCCTTTCCCCTCCCATGTCACATCCCCTGTATTTTTTTTCTTACAGCCACCCTTCTCTGTGCACCCTTTTGATATTTCTATAATTATCTGGTGTCATGGAATTATATCTCTGTTTTCTTTGACCTCATTCCTTACTTTTCTTCTCCATCGGGTCCTTCCCATGTCCTCTTTGCTTTCTTCTCCCCTCCCCTTGTCCCTCCCTCTCTCCTTTCCCTCCTCCTTCCCTCCACCCTTTTGCCATTTTCCTGACATTTCTGAAGCTAATTTCTGGGCCAGGCCTGTCAAATCTGAGAGGAGTGTACAGTGTTTCCTTGTCGTTGTGAACATTAACTTCTCAATGCCATTTACCAGAGGTATAGGCACTTTCTCCTTCTGAAATGTCTTTTTTTCCCTTTTGCTTAGTTAGCCATTGAGTCGGTCATTTACTCAATCAGGTAGGCAGTTACTTACTCAATAATCCGTTCAGTTATTTATGCAGCCATTTATTCACTCACTTGACCACCATTCAGTCAAGCTGTAATTTACTGTGACATTACGCTTCATTGTCACTTGTTTGTACAGTTACGTACAGTTTCCTAGTCACTCATATGTTAGTCAGCCACTATCAACAGGTAATTAATCTGGTCATTCTGAATTACTAAGTGTTTATTCATTTTGTGAGTTAGTTAGGACCACACCACATCCATGCCATGTCATTTTTCTTTCTTTTTTTTCACTCACATTAACATAGAGTTTATATATACGACTGGGAAACTCAGATGGTTTTGAAATATCCGACCTGGTGCTGCGGGTACCTGGAAATCAAACATGAATGCCTCATGATAGCTGTTCAAGGTAATGAAAACCACATTTAATGCAAGTGGTGTTAAATTGACAACACGACCAATTCTCCCACCGCCTGGAGTTGTCAGGCAACACGAGTTGTAAAGGTGATAAAAGTGCTATCTATGACATGGCATGGCATGGCATTAGTCTGTCAGTCACTGACTTCCGTGAGACATGGCGATCTGATGTTGGCGATCAGATGCTGAGATTTGATGCTGAGATCTCTGTGTTGTATCAGGACAACTAATGCTGAGATAGGATGACCTCTGATTACATTCGACGTTCTGGTCATAAAACTAATTGCTAATTGCTTCTGATCTTTCGTCCCTTCCTTTTTTATCATCACTCCTTTTGTCCAGTCGGAAAATGTTATCACAACAGTACTCTCTCATCTCATCTCGTCTCTGTCATGTCTCTTCCCTTCTCATCCCATTTACCATTTTCTTTCTTTCTTCTGTCCCCCGCTTGTCCTCCTTGCCACTACTTACTTACTTCCTTCTTTGCCCCCTCCCAACACACACACACACACACACACACACACACACAGAGACAGGCCTTGCTGTGTAGCTGATATGAGGCGGCATATTATCCCACTGTGTGTGTGTGTGTGTGTGTGTCTGTCTGTGTGTCTGTCTGTGTGAGAGTGTGTGTTTGTGTGTCTGTCTGGCTCGTGGCTGATAAGACGTCTCACTGTTATCCTCCTAGACAGACCTGTGTTGCCATGGTGGTTCACAAGCCACACACAAACTCACATACATCCAAACACAGAAACACACAAATATACACGCTAACACATACAGTATGCACATTACATTACAATTAGGCATTTAGCAGACGCTTTTATCCAAAACGACTTCCAAATAAGAGCTTTACAAAAAGTGCATAGAACCATGATCAAAAACAACAAGATCTCTCATCAAACTTACACATCCTTACAAACAGTCTTGACTATGTACTAGATTGTTAAATTTAATGCCATATCGTGGTACTGTCTCTAATGCTGTGTATGTGTAACTGTGTGTGTGTGTGTGTGTACATGTTGTCTGTCACAGATATCTGATGAATCCTTCTTATTAAACTCTTCATTAAACTGACTCTGCTTCCCTGGCAGAAACCCTGTTAACACTTTGCATGAGGCTAAAGACTTGAGTAAATGTGTGCCAAATGTGTGTGTGTGTGTTTGTGTGTGTGTGTGTGTGTGTTTCTCTGCATGGTAGAGAGTCTGTCACAAGACTGCCTTATTGAAAACGTTTTACCATCATGAGAGGCTAACTACAGACAAGAAAGGGGGGGGAGAGAGAGAGAAGTGAGGGAGAACATTTATTTTTTTCCCAGAGTTCTGTCTTTACCTTGTTTGACCTGAAGACAGTGCTCTTGTGGCCAGAGGGAGTCTTTGTTAGGTAAAGCTACACCTAGAAATAATCGATCCGGTTTATGAATTATGGAATTATGTTAACATTGCCTCTTGAAAGCATTTATTTGTCCAAGGAATGTCAAGTAATCACCATGGTCTCCCTGGCTCTTCTGCTCAAACACAGTCACACCTGGGAGACTTTCGACCACAAAGCAGTATTTGCACCTGGAGGTGTGTGCGCCTGTGTGTGTGCGTGCGTGCGTGCGGGGGCATCTTGAACCTCTAGGCTTCGTAGGTTATTAAAGTTGAAAAAATTATCTGAAAGCGAAAGTCCTGAAAGAAAAAGTTAGAATAGTGCTCTTCCTCTTCCACCCAGTTGCATTGACATTTATTAGGAATTACAATTCTGTCTAAGCTTGCCTGTCTAACTGACAGGTTATTTATGGCCCCAAAATAAGTTATTAAACACACACACACACACACACACACACACACACACACACACACACACAGAGCAATATGGTAATCTAACTTGATGAACTGAAGCAGTTTAGCATAAAGCTGTAGTCAGGATAAATGCTAAACGCCATTTTGTGTCAGACCTGGTCTCTTTCTTCCTCCCTATCAATTTCTCACATTCTCTCCCACTCTTTTTCTCAACCCGTTTTGTCTTGACTTTCTGTGATTGGAAAAAATTTACTTTTATTTACAAGGTTGTTAAATTGTAAATATTAAAAAGCATTTCAACACATTAGGTAAAAGCCAGCACTTGAAACCAAATGTCATTTTGATAATAGTGTAAACCTATAAGTTTCTCTTTGCTGATTTCACAGACCCTGACACAGCTAAAGCTTTAAGCCCTGTAACGGCTGAATGTCAGTTATTCCAATTTTGCAGCTGCTGTGTTGCATTTTCTTTCCATTTCAAACTTAATTTTCCATTGATAGAGACATATTCTCATTTGTGTTTTCTGCAAGAGGACCTAACTTAATGTACAAAATGATGCAACTTTTGGATATATGGTTACATAAAATCGCGTTTTCTCACAGCTGACAATCCCCCAGCAGGAAGGCAGTAAAAGCTTTTCCTGAATCTAACTGCAATTACAAATAAATGCATAGTAAGAGAAGGCTCTTTGAACTATGGCTGACGAATCATGTCATTAATGAGGAGCTAAATTTGTGATGATTGTTGCACCCTCTTGTTTCAACTGAGCAACTGGTGGTCACTCCCCTTCCCACCTGTTCAGATTATTGACCAGCCAATTAGTCTCACCAGCTGAGCTCAGAGCACGATATGATTAGTGCAACTAGCTCACCATCTCCCTCTTGAGACCGACACCACTTTGCAGTTGCCAAAATCCTAACAAAAGCAATACTAAATCCATAGAAGCAGCCTTCACATAGCAGCACTCTCCACATTATCGTCCTTTATATCCAATTTTGCAATTCATTACTCCATGAAAAATAACTTCATGCTTGCCAGCCCTACTTCTTCACACAAATTGCACACCACTCATAGTTTTAGGCAGCATATTTACCCAAGGTACAATTCTATTTTAAGGTAACTATATGAGTAATCAGTGTTTCATTTGAGTACTGAAGTTAGCAATACTCTCTAAGGGAGAAAGAAAAACACTGTAGCTGTGTGAGTCACTGAACTAATCTAGCACTTTGCGTCAGACCAAAACGTAGGTTTTGTCTGCCTCGTAATAGTTTGTATGTAAATAAAAAAATAGAACCTTATAAGCAAATGCGTATGTTCTATGAACTTTTTTCAGAGAGACTATGTGAAATTATGTGAAACGTTGAAACATAGATGCATACAAACTAAAAAGTAGGATTTTCATTCATGGTATTTGTCAAAAAGATGCTGTTCCTCCGTGTGTAATAGGTCTAGTCACTAGACTATGTTCAGAAAAAGACCAACATTTAAATGACCCTATAACAGTGAACCTAAGTGGATACACTCTAGCATACACCTCTCTCGTTGACTCCATGCAGCGCCTGTCATCTCACTATAAGTAAATGCATGTGAACTACAGATGATCAAAGGAATGTGAAGAGAAGTGATATGATAATAGTGATATGTGTACAGGCAGAAAATAAGGAAAAATAAGTAATAAGATTGTTTAGTTTTCTGAAATTTATATGATGTGAATTTAATAGTGTGCGCTTGACACATTGAAATTACATACAGACAGAAGATGTTTTGATACAAAATGTGAGTGTTGGACATCAACATTTTCTAAATGGTCATACTAAAGATTATATATTTGGCTGGTTTGGGTGGCGATCATGTGACTAAATGTTACAAATAATATTAAAAAAATTAGAAGCTCTGAGCATTTTGTCAAATTAGCTCTCAGAGGAAATAAGGTTGGAGACCCCTGGTCTAGTGAGACTGAATGCTCACCTAAGCAGAAGCAAATAACAAATGTGAAAGGCTTATGAGGCTAATTAGGAGCACATTAAGCTCACAGTTATTAGGCTTTAATACTAGTGTTGGCTTTCAAAGGCTAATGAGGTAGCATACTAGGCCAATTGGACTTGTATAACTAATTTGCTCATATGTGCATTGTGCAATTGGGACTAATTTTGACCATTTGAAACGATCGCTGCAGGCAGATTGATGCAGTCTGTTCGTTGGACAGGTGCATAAAGTGAGAAGATGGAGTGAGAGGAGTAAACGGAGGGTTTAGAGCCAAAGGTCACACAGTAGTGACACACAGCACACCTGGGAAGCAGGAAAGAGGAAGGCCACTGACCTGGTAGTCAGAGAGGCTCGCAACTCCATGTTGCAAACCCTTCGCTTCCTTGTTTTCTGTGTCTCTTGCTTTACCCATAAGTCAGCAATTGCCATCGATGTGCCTCGCTGTGTCTTCTCATCTTTCACTTCCTTTTCTTTCTTTTTTTTTTAAAACACCAATTATTGTTGTTAAAACAGAAGTGATTTCAAGTCAGCCCACCTCTGTACCTGGTACCTGGAAACAAGGATGTGACCGTACAGACTTTTTCCGACTTTCATTTTTGATTGGACAAACTTTGAAGTGGGCATCTTGCTTTTTTATAAGACACAGGGTTAATGATGTCTCTAATCGGTGGGACTGGTTGAAGGTCTGATGTTCACTCTAACATCTGTCACATCTCCTTTTTTCATCTAACAAGCTCACTGTAGCTGTTGTTTTTGTTCAAAACTCAGGGAAAAAGGCCATTTTTTAGGCCTACTTTTACAAACTCGGGTATTAGCTGCTATCATTGTTGACTAACGTACAATAAAACCCTTACAATGACCTGGCTGGTGCAACACAGTATTAACAAAAACCTAAGTTCAGCTCAGAGTGAAAATTCACTTTGCTACCTGGTTGTTGATGAAGATTAGTGGTTGCTTGGTAGCAATTAGACAAAAAATAGGAAAAAGATGAGCACAGTAATAAGCTCAAGCCCTCAGCGTGTGTCGATTTACTGCAGTATTGAGGTAATGCTCACTCAAGTCTTACCTCAAAACTCATATTTCATTCATCACTTGAGAAAGTAATTATCAATTCTCTGTGAAGTCTCAAGTTTCAACTCTCTCAAATATCAAGTCTCTTTATGGAGTTGGATCTAATTGGTAAATGGAAGTGGACGGACAGCACATTTCTGAGAAAACTACAGCTAGGAACTGTACTCTATAACATATTAGATTTATAAATATGACTAAGAGGAGGAGAAGTGTCTGCTTCCCCTTCTGTTCCTTCTTTCTGGTTGCATCCTTTCCTTCCATTTTTATCATGAGGTGCTGGGGTTGGGAAAGGTTATAAAGACTATAACTTTCCTCCTCATCTCCTCCCTCCCTCTTACCGCATTTTTTGAACATGCTATATCAACTCTCCACCTCGTCCCTTTTCTCCTGTGCATTTTTAAGACGTCATATGCCAATAATAACCCCCCCCACACACACACGCACACACAGAGCCGATGACAGTCCTTGATTATATTTTTCTCTCTAATTTGATGTACATCGAGCTGTTTTCTTTCTTTTTTTTGTGCTAAATTAAACCTTAAGACCACCCACAGCTGACCTGTGCTACGAAAATCACTAAGCAACTGGGATGCAAAATTGGGACTCTTGCCTGGATCATTTGATCACAAAAACACACACACACACACACACAGAAAGTGTGTTGTTTTGGGTTACACCGGTGGCCGTTAAGACAATGATAGTTAGCGCTGTTGCTTGCACACAGTAGGCGCGATCAATCTTCCTGGGCATTGGCAAAAACTGTAACATGACATACAGTATACGGAATGTGACCATAGTTAGGCAATGCTATCATTGTCCAACTATGGTCTATAGGCAACCAAGAAAGTCAGAAAAGGTCAAATTTACAAAGTTACAGTACAGTCCGCTCACACAGAGGCAATATATAGTGATTAATTAAAACACTATGAAAAGTTACATACAGTGTCTTTAATCCTGGCAGATGAACACTTTGCACCCACAGCCACTATGAGAAACATGCAGAGTTTTGAATTTGTGTGCTTAAGAACTCATGGATAATTCTTGTTTATAAAAGTTTTTTTTTTTCTTTTCACTTCAACCAACTTCAGAGTAAGAGAGAAAGTAAGCTGAAGTAAAGATAATAAGGTGTGGAAAGACTTGATGGTAACTTTTCCCTTACATCGTGATGAATTAGCCTTGTGTCGGGGAGATGAAGGAGCTCTTTGTCTCAACCGACACATCTCCAGGGCTCCACTTAAATCCTCTCCTTTTTTTCCCTTTTTTTTTTAAGATTCCTAGTAGTTTTCAAACATTTTTCTTTATTTCTGAAGTTGGTTTTGATTGTTTTGTTCCTTCATTTTACCAAGGACAGAGACGTATAATGTTGGCTGTCTAAAGTGTCATTATGCATTTTGACCTGAATTAGAAAACTATTTATAGTCCACTAATTTACCAAACAACGGGACATTTCATAATATGTCCTTCTCTGGGCTTAAAGTCACTTAATCTCATAAGTGTGTAAACATTGCAGCAGCCATATAGAGTAGTTGTATTGCTTGCCTCAGAGTCTTACCTTTGCCTCCCTGCTGCCTGGCTCAAGGGTACCACAGATGTTGCTGTACAAGACAGAAAAAGCCTTTCTTACTTCCCTGCCAATGCATATATTTTCCTGCCAAACCTCTCAAGGAATTTGAATTTTACTTCTTTTTATTTATTTTTTTCAAATCTTGTGATGCACTTTTTTAAATTAAATTTTCACTTGATGTAGACTGCTGTAAGCTTACATTAAACCACTCCCCCAAGGGATGTTAAATCCTTGAGGAAACTAATTTACAGACAGATTTGTTTTGCCTTGCATTGTACCAGATAATCATTCGCTGCCTTTATAACTATGCTTGCGGCTACTGCAAAGTAAAGTAAGGGAATCATTTTGTCTGTTGGTTGGTTTTGGGATCATTACAGAAATGTAATAGTGTTGCTAGTCCAGTTGTTGGTGCCAAGGCAAACATTGGGTACGTGACAGCGCTGAGGCTTTAGACACGCTGCACACTGTTTATTGCATTGATAAACATGTTTGAAATACTAATATGGTATAGACTGATCTGGGACTTGAAGGGAATTAAAGAAATCAAAGTCCTAAACTGTCACACACTATCATGTTTGCTCAATAGCCACTGGCAAAAACTAGCAGCATTGACATGATTTGTTATATCAATTTGCAGCCATGATCATGTTTAGTCGTGTATGGTATTACCAGCATAAAATATTGTTAGGTTTACTTACAATCCCCAGCTAGTATTAGCTGCATGTCCGTGTTGCGTCACCATTCATTTCAGTCCCTCTGTGTCTCAACTACTATGCTTTTATTTATTAAATACCTGCAGTTTTTTGCCTTTATCTTTTTGTATTGCTTCCTGTTTCTTTCTTTCGCTTACTGTTTGCCCTGGTCATTTCCCTCCTTTCCTCACCCTTCCCCACCCCCTGTTTTCCTCCCATTATTTTCATTTACTTTCCTCTCCTCCCTCCATCCCTCCATCTCTCGGCTTTATTGCGGGCAGCAGCATACTGACCATATACTCCCTGAGTGCTTGTGTCAACTCCCTATTGTTTTCACAGTAGGACTGGCCCCTTGCCCTGTGTGTCCATCTCCCAGTTTTTATTGGGATGCCTTTATAACAAAATCAAACTGCACAGATGCCCTATAAACCCAATTGGAGCTCTGTGCTGCCCCAGAGAAATGATATCTGCAAAGACGGGGCAAGAAAAATAAAGGGGTAAGAAGGGGTGAAGAGTGACTAAACCATTAGCCTTAATATTCTGCTCCTATTCTGCGAATGATAAAATGTAACTGGAATAAATGACACTCGTGTGTTGATGGTTCGAATAACTGAGCTAACTGTGGGTGCAGTTTGGCCACACTTTACACATACACATTGTTAAAATATTCTCCAGAACTTGCTCAGGCTGTACAGATAGAAATAACCAATACAAACTGCATTGGGAAGACTAAATTCAGTTAGAGAGCAATCATAGAAATAAAAAACAGTAATGTTACGTTTTAAAAAAGGTTAAATGGTCGTCTTTGTAGTCTTAATTTAGTTTGTGGTCTCAAATGACGTGTTTTAATAATGTGATGTTATTCCCGTGAGAATTCAACCTAGCCACCCATGCATATTGTGCTTTATCGTTTTCACATTTTATTTCCGCTGTATCTCCTCCTCCTCCTCCTCCTCCTGGCATTTGAACTGTCTGAAAAAGTTTAAAAGTTAACTTGATGAAACTTGCAGGCACCCTTAACCAACAAACACAAAAGACTTAGACAGGCGCCCTAGGGAAAGGAAATGACAGAAGATTTAAAATGTCACATCATGTGCCTGCAAGGTTTAGAGAGAAGCTGTAAGCCAAAGAAAAAAAGGCAGACAAATCTTTAGATATTCTATAAGCATCACAGAGAAAGACACGACTGCTGGCACTAATGGGGGAAAGATATAAACTAAAATAAAATCACTAGGGGGTGACGGACGGGAAGACACGTGAAAAAAGGCGGTAAAAAAAAAAGCATTTATTTGAAATTATTGTTATTAGGCAGATAAGCTGACGAATCCCCACCCCCAACCCCTCCACTCACAAGTCATGGTATTCCTGGGAATCACTGATTATGGACTGACAAATACAGAGCTGGCATTATGAAAGCATGTTGGATTAAATCAACGGAGATTCGAGGTGGAAACAATAGCGCTGACAGGCAAACTGACTCAAACAGACACTCTCAAAATGTGTGATGGTATATATGTTTGCATCACACCAAATGATTTCACTCCCTTTATTCTCAAAGTATTGCCTCCAATGTTGTGTTTGTGTGTGTAAAATTGAGCTAAAAGGCGTGTTTGTGTTATGAGTGTTAGTCATTCTCTTCCTGTCCATCTTTATCTCTCTCTCTCTCTCTCTCTCTCTCTCTCTCTCTCTCTCTGGAGAGATTATTTCCCTATACAGTTCTTCTCTCCTTCTGCTTCATTAGCTTCCCTCTTTATAGATTCCCTCAGCTTCCTGCCATCCTATTTATCTCAAGGCTATATGCAAAACAGTTTTCTGTCACCACTATATGTATCTGTACTCCAATCTTTCTTTAACCTCTCGGTTACCTTCTTCCCCTCTTCCTTCATGTTATCCTTCCCTTCTGTTACTGTTAAAAAAACCAACTAAAAACATCCAACTTCTGAGTAATGTTGCTTTTCCTTCCCTTATCATTTGTTCTGCTCTCCTGAGTTTCCTTTGCGCGCGCATGTATGTATGTATGTGTGTGTGTGTGTGCGCACGCACGTGTGTTTTACAGTTTAACTCAACACAGAAAGTCCCCAAGCCATCACAAGGACACTATGATTTCCAAAAATTGACTTGCAATAGGTTTTTGTTGGCTATTTACAAAAGGGAAGAGACAAGAGTCTTTGTTCCTTGTTATACGAAGCCAATTTCCAGTAATCCCCCTTTCAATGGGAGAATTGGAGGAAACTGTGTAGGAGCCTGATGGCCAAAGCCGAGACCCATTCACTTACAATAGACCTCTGTTTAGACCGCTCAGAGCAAGGGATTGAGGATTGAACAAATGCTGTTAGCTTTTCATGAGGAAGGTTCACAAATCTAGCCCCTGGCTGGCAGGGAAAATCTTGACTGTCCCCATCCAGCAACTACAAGGCATTTAAAGGTACCCTGTGGCAGCGGTGGTGGTGGCAGTAGTGGTGGGGGGGGCCTCAAAGCTAATGGCAGTGCCGAGCAACCAGTAACCTCAGCACTTCCTGTCTCTAACTTCTCAGTTAGCTGTCAATGAGAGGGAAATAAATGACAGTTTGCTCTCCTGTGGACTTGAAACGACAAAGAATTTTCTTTAAACAGGCAGTGAAGATCAATGTAAGGAATTCAAATGGCAAAATAGAGATTTGCACCTGGTGTCAGCTGAGGTTTCTCTAAAGAGTAGACCACACAATTTGATTCTTTTACAACAAACATTTACAGGACTTCTGATTTTAAGCATCAGGTTTTTGTGGCCTTGCCATTATTCTTTGTTTAAAAAAGTATGTTGATTCAAAATTGGGCCAAAGTGTGGGCTTGTGTATCTGCATGTTCTTATGTGCCACAGTTCAAATGCTATGTTTTCAGTAGTATTTTAAAAAGATGTTCAGACGCAAACAACTTAAAATGACATCGCTAACCATCAGCAGCGATGGTCAAATGTTTAATCAAAGCCAAGGTGCATGTGCTTCATCTCTCTGCTTCATTTACCGACATAATTATTTTTCTATTCACTCATTTTCATAACAGATAGGAAGTGAAAAAGGATGACGTAAAGGAGAGGATTGGGATGTCAGGAAGTGCCATTTCTGTCTGCTCTGGTTGCGGTAGAGCTCGGCTTTTAAAATAATTTGTTGCCTAATTATTTAAGATAGAGTGACTGCCTGCTTAATACACTGACTGATTCTTTGAGTGACTGACTGACTCAACTCACCGATTTACTATTTAGCCTATTTGTTAACTAAATAAGTAATTAACTGGCCGGTTATCTAGCCGACTGAAGGACTGATCATTGATCTTTTGGGCTGACTGACTACCTGGCAGAGTGACTGTTTGACTGAATAACTGGCTGGCTGATAAACTAACCATCTTCTACCGTGCCCTCGAAAACATCTTTGCTGTGTGGTCATCAGTGCATGAGTCAGTTCTGTCTTACACTCCATGTGTCATCCTCTTCCTACGTCTGATTTTCTCTCCCTTCATCATTTCCTTTCCTCGCTCTGCTTGTGTCCCTTCTCTCTCTTCGTTTCTATTTTTTCCCCTTTTCCTCACCTTGGGGTGCTTTTTCTCTTCCAGTTGTTAGACCTCTTCATATCTCCTCTCAGTTTGCAGGTGCTCTGCTAGCGAGAATATTATTCTTTGAAAAGTCATTTTATTTATTTTGCAGTTTCTTCTTTATTTACCCATGATATTTGTCCCTCATTGACTTTGCATTGCAAGAAATGTGTTGCAGAAGGGATGATAATGGAAAAATGAAGGAGTAAAGAAAAACCGGCGAAAATATAATTGAAGATTAGGTAGAAAAATGGACATAATGAGTAGAGATAATGAGAGAGAAAAAAGTGGAAATGGGGAACTCGAGAGAGATTTAGACTGCAATTCAGTGCTACTGATCCGGTCTGCAGCCTACCCTATGACCTATAATGTGTGTGTGAGAAAGAGGTTGTGACATTCATAGTGAGTAACAGAAGATCTGATGGATAAAGCTGGATATCTGCAGACCGTGTGTGCATCTTACTCACACACAAGCGTAAGTGCACACATGAGCTTACACACACCCTAGATGTGATTCATTTTAGTGCCCTCTGTGCTCAGTGGTGTGGAAAATAAATGTTTTTAATGGTCCTGGGCTGTTTGGAATGCTTATGTATTGTAAATGTTTGTGTGTGCGGGTCAAGTAAAGTAGGGAGCCATAACACTGATGTGTGGGAGTCACTTGAAGGTCTAACAAAAGGTATTTAAATAGCTCTGTGCATGAATTGCTCCTTAAAGGAGTTTTTAACTACTTTGTAGTTTACAGGCATCATTTTGTCTTAATACAGAAAATAATGAGAACGGTGAACTCTCAACTATTGGCTGTATTTTGCTCAACTAACTCAACACTCTATTATTATTAGTGGCAGGTCCCTTGTTTCTTATTCCCTCTTTTTTGAGGTCAGATTTTAGTTAGACTTTTTTTTTTTTTTTTCATGCTGGTAACTCAACACTTTCTTCATGTTTCCTTGTTGTTTTGGTTCATTCAGCTTCATCTGCACATCATCTTTGTAGCGGATTTGTTTTTAAAAACAAAAAATACTACTCACATTTACTAATAAGTCCTAATTGGTTCTACTTTGTTGTTCTTTCTGTCAATATGAAGCTGCTATTGATTAAATTCAACATTTCCTTAATGTGTTAACCAGTGGTTTAGAGAGGCTTTTGATGTGAAATATTGGCAAAAGAAAAATGAAAAACAGAGGTAATGCCACTATAACCACTATACCTTCATGGGCTCTCTCCGGTCAGAGAAGTTCTGCTTTTTTAGACATAGCATACCCTTGGCAAAGTGTTTTTGATGTTGACACTAGTTTAAATGACTAGCCAGGTAGAGATACAATACATGTAACTAATATTGGGGGTGTTACAGCTTTTGTTAAACAATAGCGCCAATCATACTCTACAGTAGAACCATTATTACACTTTTATAAAATAAGGTGATGAATGCATACTTTTGTGCAGTTTTAGCATAGGATATCGAACATATGTAGTATAATACACATTTCAATCCTCAACTTAGAGGGATGGTGGTGTGTCTAGTTTTTAACCAATGTTGGTAGGTGTCTATTTTAAGATCCCCAAACAACAGCTTATTGTACAAAACATGCACTATATAACAGCACTGCTCTAAATTGAGTTTTAGCACCTTTATCGTCTCTTACACATAAAAATAGTACTTCTGTATGTTTTTAGCACTGTTGTTTGTGTGAGTGTGAGCTTGCTTGCGTGTGTGCGTGCATGCAGAACATGAGTAAGGCAGTGCATTATTACTGCCAGTATGATTGGCATCCCAGGAGTGCCCGCTCTCCTTTTGGGGCTGAATGCACACGAAAAAACTTGGTAGATAATTAATCAAAAGGTGTACGAATAGCACTTTGTACCTTCTCTGGATGTGCACACCCAGGTTTGTATGTGCACACAAACATGTGTATATACAATTTCTGCTAGAGAGAGAGATTTGAAAACTTGCAGAACATGCACCTTGCACCACAGATAATATGCTTTGACATTTGACGTTGTTTTAGAGAAATGGGTTTAAAAAAAAAAAGGGGGAAAAAACATTTACCTGTGTACCTTCTGTATATGTTAAATATGTACAGATGGTGGACAAACGTCTGTAATGAAAAATGCATGACAAACCCTCAGCACAGATTTAGTGCAGTCTAGTTTACACACACACACACACACACACACACACACACACACACACACAAATCAATACACACACATCAATAGTCTTAGTATTTCATCACTCATCAGTTTAGGGCTCAAGTTTGGCAAAGACGATGCTGGTAGGAGCTAAGCAGTGTCCTGCTGAGAACTTACTCCGACACAATCTACACTACAGTAGATTTACTGCCACACACACACACACACACACACACACACACATACACACACACACACACACACACACAGCCGCCATGTATCATTACTGTACCCCACCATATGAGTTTGCTATTATAAGCATTTTAGCTTTAGAAACCTAGCTGGTGTGTTTGTGTACACATGTACACTGTGTGTTAATTACCTTTAGCACTGTGTTCCGATTCTGACTCTGTTGTGACCTTTAAGCTAAGCCGGACTGGATTTAATCAACAGCAGACTCCTCTAGAATCCATACACGAACACAACCGAGAACTCTTTTCTGTACATACACACACACACACACACACACACACACACACACCTAGACTGCCAAGTCAGGGCTCCTTTTCTATAAATAATGGTTAGGTGTGCTGTATTCCAGATCCTTTGTTTTCATCCCATTAGTCAAAACAGGCCAGGAGTCAAACCTATTAAAATTTTTGATTTAGTAACTGGCATCCAGCAACACCTTGCTGTGAATTAGCCTTGGACTTTCAAAGCAGCCAGTTTATACTGAGTATTTACTGTAATTCTGCTGGCTGGTCATTGAATGTCATAGATTTTAAGAGACGTCTGTTTTTCAGGCAAGACAAGTCAAGGATTCTGATATATTCTGTGGGGAAGCTGGGTGATATCAGGGATGAAACACATGGGTCATTTTATAGGAGTGTACCAGAAGGGTTTTGCAACTTCTCTATACTGTCACTTGACTATAAATGCTTTTTTCCTATTACAGTATTAGTAGTAGAAGAATAACATTACAAGTACAAGTCTTGTATTGAAAACGAAAGTACAAAGTAGCAACAAAATCTGCTTAAAGTATCAATAGTCAAATTATTAACACGTAAGCAGCATTTTGATATTTTCAAGGTGCTTCATTTGTACCATTTTACGTACTATTTAATATTGATCAAACAATGTATTGTTTGTTTTGTATGTAAAATTATGGATCAGAAAAGTATTACAGCTGTTAGATACATGTAGTGGGATAAAAAGTGCTATATTTTTCTCTGGAATGTAGTGGAGTTGAGGTATAAAGCATAAACATAAAATGAAAATATACCCAAGTTCTGTGTGTTTCCGTCTAATGGGATGTATTGTCTTCTCCGCCCTTTTTCTTTGTCTGTGTGTTCAGAATCTACTGTCAGAGAAGGTTGACCAGATGATGGAGTGGTCCTCTCGGCGTTCGGTCGTGCGGATGAACGGGGACAAGTTCCGTCGCTTCGTCAAGGCCCCGCCCAGGAACTACTCTGTCATCGTCATGTTCACTGCCCTGCAGCCTCAAAGGCAGTGTTCTGTCTGCAGGTATGTACGCACACAGACACACTCAAGACCAGTGCACCTTGTGTAGGCCATAGTCCGCCATAGCTCTTACACCTTACCTCACCTTACACCTGCCATTCCTCTGTCCATTTCTCTGTTGCCTGAGATTCTCATCTCCTTAGTTTACTCGGTTTACACACACACACACTCACAAATGTCCTAGAACTCATCTGATATTTCACCTACTCTCCTTCCACATACACATATAGACTTGCACACATTGGGAAAAACAGACAACAGCATTATATAACAAGAACCTGTGGGTCACGTTGACATTTGGATCAAAGGGACTCCCTCCAGCCGTACTACCAAAGGGGAATGAATAAATTCCACAGAACAAGGCCAGCAAGACCTACTTACCAACTTGCGTACTCAAAGCATTTAAAGCATGAGGAGATTTTTCAAAAAATCTGAACTTTAATTGGATTTCTATTTACAAAACTAGACTTGCATCATGTTTGCCGCAGAATCAAGTGCAACACGGCAAGGTCAGGCTTTACCCCAAAATGTAATACAAGATTAGAAGTTTGATTTAAATGTTTCCTTTAGAATTTTTTTTTTTTTCATCTGAGCAGTCTGAACAGGTTTAACTCGCTGACCAGCCCAGTATTTCAGCACCATGGACAGCTCTGCACACATCGGATTTTCATGTCTAAAATACATACCTGCAAACTAGTCGCTTTTTGGTCCGAAGAGCTTTTGTTTTTTGAAGGGGCGGGGGATGTTTCAGAAAGCTCTTGTCACATTGGGATCTTGGCAATAAAACATCTTTGGTGAGACGTTTCGAGTCAAGATAACTGCATAGTTTTTTCCCCCATGGATGTATAAAGACAACTGTCTTATCTTATACCTATAATGTGGACTGTTACATATGTACATGCATACGTACATACCGCATGTACAAAGAGGGGACTGACAATCTTTTTTGTAATGCTTTGATCATGGTCATGTGAATTACAGTTGTGCGATTCTATCTGGTTTTATTTTTCTTGCCTGCTCTCATTGTCTGTTCTTTCATTTTTAATGTTGGATTTCCTTTTTGCATTCATACAAAGCACTTTACAAAGGAGCAAATATGCTCCTTTGTAAAGTGCTTTGTAACTGTGAATGGGCCAAGTTGCAGCTAAAGGCAGTGGGTGCTCTAATGTTTGTAAAAAATTCTCAAAATTTGTAATTGCTCACATCCCCCCACAAATCAATCTTTTTTTGTCTCTCTGAAAAGTATTATTATTTGGTAAACACAGATTTAAGTTGTTTATTCCTTTATACAAAAAAAATGTAGATAGACTAACCAGGTTTGTTACTCGTGTAGGGGTTGAAAATAATATGTCGTATTGCCCAATTGCCATTCATCACAATGCATAGTATATGTTCTGCAGTCTGGTCTTGAGGACTTCATGACTGCTTGATGTTTTACTAAAATCACGCTTGCACCTTTTTGTCTGTGTTGTATAAACCTGGTAGTTGATCCATGCCCCGGTGTCTCTCACTGACCTTCTCCATCCTGACCCTGTTATTCCAATCAGCCACTCTCCTACTTCATCAGTCACTTGATTAGATAACTTATTTGTCACTCGTGTCAGCTCCACTCAGCATCCTCTCTTGCTCTCACTCTCACTCTCACTCTCACTCTCTCACTCTCACTCTCACTCTCACTCTCACTCTCACTCTCACTCTCACTCTCACTCTCTCACTCTCACTTTCTCTCTGTGTGGCTCTGTTCAGTGTATGTCTCTCTCTTTTTCTTTTATAAAATATCTTTTTGTTCAAGAACAGACACATTATTATCACAGTAGTAACACAACACACAGACAAACATAGTCTCTTTTTATTTATCTTTCATTGCTATGCTCTTAAATTTAAATTCAAATCATGCTTTATTGGCATGACCTTAATTACCTACAGGACTGCCAGAGCAGGTTCATAATTTTACTGTATATTTTTCACACACTCTTAAATCTTCTCACCATTTGCTGTTGGCTGAGCCCTGACACATGTATAAACACACATACGGGGGCACCCCCACCGGAACAAAAACACAAGAAAATACTACTACTTATTTCTATTAAATTGCCAGATGCATAATTAATGTCAACCTGCTCTCATTCACCTTTATTCCTTTATTTGTATACCTTTTTTTATTTGTTTGTTTCTGTATCTTCCCCCCTTCTCTTGCTCTCTTTCCATTTCCCCAGGCATTTTCTTATTAACATTAGCAATAGCATCACATTAGAAAAAGAGAGCAGGGAGACAGAGTTAGAGTAGGAGATGGATGTTAGATGGTGACCTGAGCGTGCATTAAGAGGACTATCAGGCAGTGAAAAAAATGGCTAATCACCGGGGTCCTCACTCCCACATCACTCTTAAGCCATGTCTCATACTACAGAGTAATTCATACTGGGCTTTTAACCAAGTGATGCTTTTGCTCTTGAAAAGACACTAAATTAAGTATACTCAAAGACAACACACCCTTCATTTTTACGATGGTGTATACATGGTCAAGGAACTCAGGGCTGCAACAACTGACTGACAGTGAGTGTGAGGCCTTTTTCCTGGAAAGAAAGCTACTGTACATATTTCTTTACTTTGGTTACTAGGTTACATGTTGCAGGTTTCTGTGGGGCCAAATCGTTTTGACTAATGTGATTATGTGTCATTGTTGCTTAGCAACAGCAAACAAGAAAACTAGACTTAAACCTATGTTACACCTTAGGTTGTTTTTTGTGTGTGGCTGTTTTGTTGTTTCGTTTCCTGAGTGTGTTCCTTTTTATGTATTAAAAGGATGTAAAAAAGGAAAAACTTGGCTTATTTGATTACATTTTTCTTTTCTTTTTTTCCCACTTTGTCTCTTTCACCTTAGCAGAAAGTGTATTCACCTCTAAATTTTGTTGTGTTTTTTCATTTCCAAAAATGCAGCTCAGATCTGACTTTTTTTTCTCCTTCATTTTGATTTTAGATTTAGATAGATGGGAGTAAATATTGTCGAAACATTTAACAGATCTGTGCAATTTTCATTGATATTGTCACTTGGGCAGATTCTGCTTGTGTAGAGTGGCTTTTCTAGCTTTGTTCACTTACACAAAAATATAAATGGAGAATCACATGAGTGAATTTGCAAAAGACATACCAGAGAGAGGGTTCTACATATACATTGCATATTTATAGAGAAAACCAAAGAAAAATAAGTAAAATAACAAAACAATAAAGTTAAGAAAGAAAGAAAGAAAGAAAGAACCAAACATACTGTGAATATATAATATGAATGTAGGAACAAAAATTGGTATGCTAAGAGTATAAATGGTGGAGTTCACAGCAGTCTGTAGCATTTGTGCTACCAAAAATAAATAATTAAAAATGTGTTTTTAATTTTTGAATAATTCAAGTCCCCAGCTTGTTGTACTGGATAATTTATGTTGCCTTGGTGAGACAACTAACCATTTAAGTTAGGCTTAAAGGGCTAATTGTCATGCTTACATAGATAAGAAGGGACACAAATTAACAGACTGAAAATGTTTTACATCACATCATCTTTTAAGGCGTTTTCCCATTACACACAAACCATCATCATCCTCATTTGCTGATGCTGGGGATCACATAGTTGAGACCGGTTGGGTTTGGGGAACACACATTTAGAAATGAACAAATGTAAAAGAAATTGCTGTATTACTAAAAAATGTTGATAGATAAAGTTACGCACCTGACATCATGTAAAGCTCATTTGCATGGCAAGACTCTTCATGTATTACTGAAGTTTGAAAATGAATAGTTAAATGTTTACAGTTACCCATTTGTTATGTGCTTTAAATAATCAGATAGTGTTCAATTTGAATGATAGGATTTGGGTAATATGTTTTACTTCACTGCTGTAAAAACACCCAGGTACATATATTTTAATTTAAGTGTCTTATTATGAAACACATTTCAACATCTTGCATTCTTACTGCATTATATATTTCTGAAACCCTGATCAGTAAAAGAAAATTATCTTCGTTATAACCGTATCTCAGTGACACCTTGACAACTCCAGCAAAGTGGTGTTCACAGACCGAGATGAATACCACTGTAATCCCTGACAGTCTGCTGGCTTGAGTTTCAACTTCATGTCTGCGGACTTTTTGAAAAGATAGACACTTCAAAGGGACCATACTAACATTAACTGCAAAGATAACAATGGAACATCACCGCACATAACACATGCTGACAGATAATTTCCCATTAATTAAAGCCAACACAAGAGGCAGTTGACATGAGACACAATGTTGAAGTAAAGGTTTGAAGAAGACATTTAGTTAAAGTCAGAAACGAGGGAGAGAGAGAGGTAATAGAAAAGAGAGACTGCTTCTTGGCATTTGAGTGTTTATCTTGTCATGTAGGAGAATAAGGTGATAGAATGGACTGACCATGGCTGCTTAAAATAATGTTTTCATTAGGCTTTGAAGTTTGAAGGAAATAAAATGGCTATTGTGGTTTAAAATCAAAAGAGAAGAGGAAAGAAATGAAAATGTTACATCTTCATGAAGACCATTATGGAATAAAGAGAGAGACAATTCCAATGGTCTTTTCTTACTCAATTCATCTTCTCTCTTCCCCCTTCTTCTTCTTTCACTTTGTTCCTTTGCTTATTTCTTCTCTTTTTACCTTAAATCTGTCTTTACCTTCTGTTTTTGAGGTCACGAGTTGTGTTTTCTTCTTGTGATACTTTCCTCCTCTTTCATACCTCCATTTGTCTCTTTATGAATAAATGCATCATTTTATAATTTGTGCCAGAACCCAAGTGATGACTTCTAGTGGATAAAGAGCAGGTTAATAAATGGAAAAAATACTCAGAGGGAGAAGGATATACTTAACAGCAAAGCAGATGTGTATTCTTCCTTGGACATTAAATAAGCCTGGCACAATTCTATTATTTATTTAGGCTTATTGTCTTGCTGGAAAAGCAGTTTATTTTTACAGACCTGTGGCAATATGGGTCTGAAATGATGTTTCATAATGTTTTTAGAACCGTAGTGTTCATCTGCTACTTGCCACTGAAGAGATGATCTTGAATAGAATTCAAATTATTGGCACAGTACTTGAGTATATCTGAGACAAAGCAAGTGTTAAATTGCCCCTTTCTGCCTACATGTAATATGTGATTGATGGATTTTGTTTTTCTTTCCTTTTTGTTTGTTTGTTTGTTATCTTCTAGGCAGGCGAATGAGGAGTACCAGGTCCTGGCAAACTCGTGGCGTTACTCATCTGCATTTTCCAACAAGCTCTTCTTCACGGTTGTGGACTACGATGAGGGAGCTGATGTTTTTCAACAGGTAACTAGTTATTTAGTCTATTATCAATTTCAAATGTATGCACCCAAACTTACTGCAAGTTGTACCTTTTATCCCTTCTTTTTCACCCCCTGTAGCATCCCTTTTTTTCTTTCTAACATTATGTGGGTTCTCTTATCATCACCTTATCCACGACTTTAAACGAAACATGTTCATACAGTAGTGTGAAACAAGGGGCAGAAAACACCACTGCCCCTTTTTGTAACTGCAGTAGCTTATGTTTAAAATATGTTCGCTTCCGATTGTTGTTGTTCCTATCAGTTAAGGAAGATTTATATGGACAAAGCTAAAATACCTTTATCAGAAAACATATTGGATACCAAAAGCTAAATACAGTTTTGTTGGTATAGGATTCGTTTTATCATAGGACCTACCAGACTGCTGATGGTTGTTTAGTCTATAAAATGTCGACAAAAAAAACAAAAAAAACCTCATCAAATAGATTATTTTGTCCAACCAACAGTCCAAAACCCAAAGGACAAAAAAACTGGAACCAGCAAATGTTAAAATCAGGAAAATGACAGAAACAATTAATTGATGATCAAAATAGTTGGCGATTAATTTTGTTTTGATCGATTTAACGACTAATCGTTACAGCTCTAATCAAAACTCTTTATGTTGGTTGCGGCTCAAAATAAAAACCTCACAGGAACGTGCCATTGTATGCTGAAAATTCTGGGGTAACGTCAGTCTCTTGCAAATGTGGCTTCTCTCTCCCTTCATCAACCCCCCTCCTTCCTTCCACTGTGATTAACCAGCATTTGACAAAGACAGTGTGCTGCCACATATAGTCTTTAATCTTTCACAACCTCTGCTTCTTCCATCCATCCCTGTCTCCTCGCCCTTTTTGACCCTTTCTTATTTTCCATCAACCTTTTTTTTTTTTTCATCCTATCGAATTGTCTTCTCTCTCCTAGCATTCATTCCTTCTTCTTTCACATACACACACACACACACACACACAGTCTTACATGAACACACAAAGTTACATAAAAACATCCAAGGGCACTTATGCAAAGGGCATGCATACAGGGATTATAGGATTTTTACACTGAAATAACACACGTCTAATATGTGGCAATACACACACACACCCACCCCTACACGAAAAGACACATATTTAGAAGGACAATCAAGGAAAAAGCTAATTAAAGCTTATAAATGCATGCAAACATCACACAATACAAACACACACACACCCCATTCTCAAGCAGGTGCATTGAGAGTCATGCATGTCAGGTAGGTAGCTGCTTTTATTCCAAGAGAATAAAAACAAGACAAGACAAGTCCTGTTTTGTTTCTTTTTCTTTTGACTTTAGTGTGTGGGAGGTATAGTCACAACACTCATAGGAACAAAGGTTCATATTTGATCCTCTGCTTATTTAGAATAAACTCCATGGTCACCCATACTTTTGCAAGCCTAAGAAAAAACCCAAATATTTACATTTGAGAAGCTGTAAGCATCTCAGTTGATGCAAAGATGCAGACACAGGCTTCAACTTAAATATTGGTTCCACTTCTTACTTATTGGTGTATATTTCATTACAGTTCTACTGTGCCAACTAGAGCTGTAGATTATTTCCCTATTAATTGTACTGCACTGTAGATGTGACCGTGGTGAAAAGGATATTGTCTAGTTATGCTCCAGTGTCTGGCTTGTAAGGGTGGACAGGTGGACATAAATTACAGCCTCTGCTGTGCAATGACCTTGATGGTCTGCAGGAGGTTTTGAATTGGAGGCACAGTGGCTGTCACTTTGCCACTGCTATACATAGATGTGTATTGTGATCTACCTATGAAACCAAAATGGAGACAGTGGATGGACTCTCCCACAAACCAGAATCCAAAATAAATACTTAAAAAATGTATTGTATCAAAGTTGTATTATTTACATATATTTTTAGAACTACAAAATGCTGTCCGTCTGTGTTTTTCTCTGGTGTGACTTCTATGATATCAGAAATGCTAGATACGTTAAAAACGCTTCATCTCAGGCAAGACCAGCAAATGGCTGCTACCTGTAATCATCTTTACCTAAATACAGAAAAAGATTAAAAATACAGACGTAAATTCCCGGTTGTCCTTTTTTATTCTACACTTATTACTCTTAGAACTTTAAATAGCAGCACTCAGAAATAGATTGGTTTTACTTCTTTATCCTTTATCTTGATTTATTTCAGACAGATGAATCCAGTCATGATGGCATTAAAGCATGCTTCTAATGTCTTTAATATCTCCTCTTTTCTTCTTTTTCTTTATATTTGCTAGCCATTGTTTCTCTATCCTTTTATTAACTTAGTAATAATAAATTGATTGAATTGCTCTCTGGCTTTCTTGAGACATCTTTTGTACTTTTCCTCAAGGCTTTTTGCTTTGTACGATTCTATTCACATCTTGTCATGTAAAAAATAGACTATTGAAGTTTAAATGAAGTTAATTACATGCACATCCTTTTTTCCAGAGCAGCGTGTTTGCTTGTGTCTTGGTATGTCCATGCAATAATGTGTTCATGAGAATGTATACAGGTTCTTACATTTGCACACATGCATCTAATCCATTATTCACCTTTATCACATAGAAAACGGATGACTACATATATAATGGGAATAAATAATCTGGATAACATCTCTCCTTTAATCTTCTCTCTTTCCTGTGCTCATTTCCTTCCTTTTCCCCTCCTCTCCATTTTTTTTCAGGTGTCTCGGGGAAAACAGGAGAGAGTAAACTAGTTGACTTCATTGTTGTTGATAATTGTAGGGAGTCCTGGGATTTGGAGTTAAATGGGTGTGAAACATGGAGGGAAGGAGAGAGGAAGGAAGAAAACATTCTACCAATTGTCCTTATTCATCTCTCTCTCTCTCTCTCTCTCTCTCTCTCTCTCTCTCTCTCTCTCTCTCTCTCTCTCTCTCTCTCTCTCTCTCTCTCTCTCTCTCTC